>JAQHUG010000314.1:1122849-1133136 GCA_028555095.1 Dicrostonyx torquatus
AATGAAGCAGGGGGAGGGCGGTGGGGTAGTGGGGGAGCGGGAGGGCCTGGGACAAGGGGAGTAAATGTAAATTTTTCTTTTAACAATAAAAAAAGGAAAATAAGGGGAGGCTAGTTGGAAAGGGGAAAAGGAATTTATTTTTTTATTATTTTGTTTGATTTCATTTGTTTTGGGATTTTTGTTTCATTTTGTTGTTTGTTTCTTTTTGTATGCTTTTGGGGGTTTGTTTGTTTGTTTATTTTTGACAGAGTCTTGCTGTGTAGACTTGAATGACCAGAATCTCAACAAGGCTGACCTCAAACTCATAGCTCTCCTCCTGCCTCTGCCTCTCAAGGACTGGAATTACAGGCTTGCTTTACTTCATCTGGTATGCAACTTACAATTTTTTTAAAGAAAATGTAAATTTAACAAAAACCTATGATGATATTTGAAGTAGGTAACTAAAAAGAAGTCTCAAGAGTGGAGGGACAGGCATGTGTGAGGTTGAGAGACAGTTTTTCAGAAAAGGGGTTTTTTGTTTGGGCTTTGCAAAGGAATAAGCAGTTTGGAAGAGAGTCAAAGAAGGAGGTGTTTCCCTGGTAGACAACAGTGTGAGAAGTGAGATCTTGGAGTGTTTTAGCGAAGTCACCACCATAGCCTGAGTGTCAGAGGCAGAGCAGAATAACTGGATAAGGATGAGACACCATGCTGGCCTAGAAAACTGTGCTTTACCTGGACCGTTGGGGAAATTAAAATGGGACCATTATAAGGAGAGATATTTCAGGAAGTTATTTTGGGGGATGGTGATAGTACAAGCTTTCTCTACCTCACCTTTGTAAGTTGCATAACTTACAAATTTTTTATTTGGACAGAATAAGGACATTATAAGGGCAGATATTTCAGGAAGTTTTGGGATGGTGATAACTGATGGAAAGTGCCTTTCCGCAGCAACATGGAGAATCAATCAGAGGCTGGAAACCCAACTAAGAGGCCATGACACAAATGAAGATACATTTTAGAATATCTTTATTGCTTGACCCAGTGGACACCATTTGTATTTGTCTTTGCTATACATGCCCTCTCCACAGTATCTAACACTATTGAACATACCCATCATTCCTAAGACTTCTTTCTGTGAGTATTTTTTTCTCTTTCTCACTCTCTCTCTTTTCTCTCTCCCTTCCTGCCTCATCCTTCTCTCATCTCCCTTTCCCCTCTGTGCCCCCTGAAATTACCTGGTGTGAGTAAAAAGGAAACACAGAGCACACAACAAACCCACTTAGGAGTTTATTAGAGGGGGCGTGTACAGGCCTGGGAAAGTCAGTATGCAGAGAGAGACAGAGAGAAAGGGAGGAAGATGGTGCATTCAGCTTTTTAAAAGCTGCCTAACACATGCGCACAGGTGATTGACATGGCTATGTCATATGAAGATAAAGGGGCTCATGCATGCATGCAAGAACTTAGCTGAGTCATACATGGATGATGCAACTGAAAGACCCCTGAGGTGGGGAGTCTCTCACTCAAGTCTCAGGATAACACAACCCCCCCCCAAGAACTCATGAGAGACCGTCCTTGCTGCAATCACATGAGGTTTATTGACAGGAATCAGCGTGCTGGGGTTGAAACTCATTGTGCATGCAGGGGTAGAGGAATGCGACCCCGAGTAGCTGGGAAAGGGGGTATTTAAGGGAAGAAATTACAACCCAAAGGGGGTAGGGAGGGCGTCATTGGAAATTTCCGAAAATACCAGTGATAATCACAAGGGGGTAACACCCCGTTTCTCAAGATTATTCTCAAGATTATAATCTAACTTTATGGTCGGCTAGTTCCTGGAACAGAGTCACTGAACTGGCTAACCTAGATTTTTGGCTCTTCTCTTCCTGCTAGATTTTTGGCTCTATTCTTCCTGCTAGAGAGGTCTGGATTTATCCTGGTCTCTCACAACCACGCATATGCACAAGGGCTTAGCTGAGTCATGATGTAATCCACACTGCACATGGATCACGTGGGGCCCTTTAACATCCCCCGGGGGCCATTAGGCACTTCTGCCTAAGGACTTGTCTGCACTTGCCTGGGCCCTAGAACCCGGAAGTATCAGCTTTACGTGGCTGAAATCATTACAGCCCTCATGCCAGTCTTCCTCTCCCCCTACCTTCTTTGTGGTACTATCTTTCCTCACCCTTCCCTTCATATTTCTCAGGTTTCCATTTTTGGTCTTCTTCCCATTCCACACTAAACTCACCTTTATTAAATTTAACTCTGTACTTTAAATACAGATGACTTACAATCTCTTACCTCTACCTCAGCTCATTGTTGTCATCGTCACACACTCACATGACCTTGCATAACCTCCTTTCATCCAGTGAATACTACTTCATCTTTTTTTTTAATTTATTCATTTATTTTTGTTAAAAGCAAAGTTTACATTTACTCCCCTTGTTCCCGGCCCTCCCGCTCTCCCACTACCCCCCTGCCCTCCCCCTGCTTCCTTAAGATGGTGCAGGTTACCCTGTCCTATGGGGAGCCCAAGGCCCTCCCCCCTCCATCTCAGTCTAAGAAGATGTGCATTCATATAGAATAGGTTCCCAAATAGCCAATACATGTAGAAGAGATAGGTCCCAGTGCCATCATTGTTGGTCTCTCAGTCAGTCCCCTCTGGCAGTCACATTCATAGAGTCCAGTTACTTCATCTTTGTTTATAGCTTCCTGAGACTGTGAAGCCCACAGAGAGGTAATTTGATCTCAACTTGTATTTGTCTCTCCAACCCCCAGCACATCCCTTACTGTGTAGCAGACACCCAATTTGAACATAATGCACTTTGGAGATTTGTCATAAATGTTTGGAGTTTCCTGCTACCTCTCCTCTCTAAAAACCTATAGCCTCCTTCCAGGTATCTCCACCACTACTGTACCATAACTGACAGTAATTTTCCCACAGGTTCTATAAAAGGAGGTATTTTCTAAGCCTACTAACACCTTGTGTCAGAGATTAAAAATACCACTTACCAAGGTAGGGACATGGGGGTCAGAAAATTAATAAATAAGACGAAGATGTGAGTAAAAATAATAAAACAGAAAACATAAGATAGTATCAGAAGGGAGTTCCAGTGAATACTGAAATCCTGTGTTTACTTTTCCATGCACTTTTATACCCCAATACAACAGGGGAAGAAGACAAAAGACTGATTTAAAGTGATGCAAAGGACAGCCAGAACAATTATTTGCTTCAATAGCATGCTATTGTTTAGGCAGTGAACCCACCCTAGACCAAGTGTCCTGAAAGCAGCAACTCCTAAGGTCAAACCTCCTATTTCAAAAGAAGAGGTGAAAGTATACTTGAATATTCTGACCATTTGTCAGGATGGAGTGGATTTACCTATATGGGCCATCTTAATAAAGAAAAAGGACCAAGTAACTGCATCCTAGTTCAGGATGTGTAGTCCTGGTAGTTGTCAACAATTCTGAGTCACCTTAAACTCTCTGACCTTCAGACAAGGTGGAAATAGGTTCACATTTTTGGCCCTCCCCAATTCCTCTCTTTTTATTAATTATAATAAAGCCTGTGCTTCTGCAACAGGACAGATGATCATATTTGCCTTATGGGAAAGTGTTCACCTAAGCCCTGGTTTGGACTCCAACATTAGATACTAGGTGTAAAGGCATATACACATAATCCCAGGGCTTGGGAGATAGAGGCAGGGGAGTCCAAGGAGATCTTTTCTACATATCAAGTTGAAGGGTGGGCTTAAATACATTACATCCTGTTTAAAAAAAAAAGAGCCAGTTATGGGAAACACAACTTTAATACCAGCATTTAGGAAGAGAAGGCAGAAGGCTCTCTGTGAGCTCAAGATCAGCCTAGTCTAGATAGTAAATTCTAGGTGAGCCTGAACTATGTAATGAGATTCTTGTTTCAGAAAAGAAAAATTCCAGCATGGTAACATGAGAAAAGTTACTACATGTTGCTCAAATGTCTCCCTCCCTTCCCTTCCCCTTTCTCTTTTTTCTCTCCTATTACCCTTCTTCATCATGCTAAATTTGCCAGTCTACCTCACCACAGACTAGCTGGCTGATGGCCAGAGCTGTCGTTTTCAACAGACCTGCTTATGTCTTCCTGCAGAAGAAAACTTAAACTACAGCGTGGAGAAGTTAGAGAGTTTGATACAAAGGAAATTTTCTCTGTATATATAGTTCCCCTCGCCTCACCCCCATCTGCTCCTCAGAGAAAGTAAGGCTTCCCATAGGCTTCCCATAGGCATCAACAAATTCTGCCATGTCACCACTTTAGGCAGGACCAAGGCCCTACCCCTCGTTTCTAGTCTGAATATAGGAAATGGGTTCCAAAACACCAGATCAGTCATTAGAAATTTTCTTTTTTCCCACTTGTACATTTATACATCACTTCTAAGATGCCCAGAAAACTGCAACCCAGAACTTTCCTCTCACAGATATGTTCAAGAAACAGAGTCTATGGGGAGTGGTGAAACTCCCGCCTTTGAGAAAGCTTTCCCATGTGAGCACCAGATAATAACTCTGCCTATTAAATGACACCTCTTCTCTGAAACTTTTATTCTGCCTGTAGATGACATTTTTGGATGAAAGTCTGGCTATTGAAGTAGCTGCCAGGATATTATGGTCGAAAGTGATTGCAATTTATATTATTTTGTAAATCATGACAAGATTGAAAATGCTTGTGACACACGAGCCTTTAAATTGACATCCTGTCTCTTTATGGGCATTACAAAGGATATTCTTATGGAATGCACACTCCACAGATGCATTTTCTTTTGTCAGTCAAAGAAGTCCCCACTTTGCATGACACTGGAGACAGAAAGAGGCAGAGGATGGTCATGGGTAACAGACAATAACTCTCCCCTATCCCTTGTAAGAGGGGAAATTCAAACTGCAGGAGGGTATCCTTGACATCTATCAGTGCTTTAGAGACCCAGCACTGGTCAACAGCATGGGCTGAATCTCCTAAGCCCCCAATGAAACCAAAAGCACCAGGAGTTTAAATGAAAAGAGAAAATAAAACTATCCTGTTTGGTGGTTTTTGGTTTTGTTATGTTTTGTTTGAGAGACAGAATCTTACCATGGAGCTTTGGTTGGCCTGGAAGTCACTATATAGACCAGTCTGGGAAAGGCAAGAAATTGTAATTTCCTTGGCAGAGATCATAAGTAGGAGGGCAAGGACTCATGTGGGAACCATCTAAAAAAGAGATCAGTCACCTTAAAAACCACAACAACAACCAGGATGGCACAATAACCTTGAGGTTTCTGTGGTACCACCAATACCATGGGCATGCTACCAAAGACCACACAGATTCTAAGGGTCTGAGCCACAGGCTGTGGCTACAAGACTATGCAAGGGCCATAAAGGTGAAAGACCCAGATAAATCCAGACCTCTCTAGCAGGAAGAGAAGAGTCAAAGAATCTAGGTTAGCCAGGTCAGTGACTCTGTTTAAGGAACTAGCTAAAGATAAAGTTAGATTATAATCTTGAGAATAAACAGGGAGTTACCCCCTTGTGATTATCACTGGTATTTTTGGAATTTTCCAATGTTGCCCTTCTCACCCCCTTTGGATTGATTACTGGATTGTGGTTTCTTCCCTTAAAAACTCCTTCATCCAGCTACTCGGGGTTAAACTCCTCCCCTGTGTGGGATATGAGTCTTGGCCCCAGCATTGGTACCTGTCCTGTCAATAAACATCATGTGATTGCAGCAAGGACAGTCTATCATGAGTTCCTGGGGGGTCGTGTTATCCCAAGACTTGAGTGAGAGTCTCCCTGATCTGGAAATCTTTCACTGGCAAGAGGGCCATGCTGACCTGAGTGGCCTACACTGTCATCCAGAGCCACAGTGTCACCAGGGCTGGTGCTGATGGCCATGTCTTAGTCCATGGCCCTACAGAGACCAGAGTCTGTATTGATATCCATGGCCCTTGTTACCATCAAAGGTCATGTGGAACACTGGGGTCCTGTCAGCCACCTGAGACCATATCAGCATCTGATAACCATACCGCTATGAGGGCCATACTGATCTGGGTTGCCTGTGCTGCCACTTAGGGCCACAGATATGTCTGGCTGGGGCCACTGCCTAGGGCTATGTCTGGGTCTGTGGTCCTGCAGTGACTGGGGTCTCAGGTGGTATCAATGGCTCCCATTACCACTGAGGACTCTATAATTGCCCAGGGTCTGGTCAGTCACCTGAAACCAACCATGTTAGTATATGAGGGCCAGGTTGCCACCAGTACCACACTGATCTGGGTGACCTGTGCTTCCACTGGGGCCATGATGACCTCCAGGCCAATGCTGCTGCTGAGGGCCATGTACTGGTTTGTAATCCTACTGTAGTTGGAATCTATGATGAAGCCCGAGGCCCATGTTAGCACAAGAGGTCATGGAATCATGCTGTGATGAGCCATCTCTGCCTTTAATTGGCCCTGGCCCTGCCACTTGATGGATACTGCAAGAGGAGAGCTGGCTCTCCTTCACCTGGACAGCACACTAGAGCTGACCCTGTTGTCACAGATATAGGTGACACAGCCCTGAGCATATGAAAGAAGGAGACCTTGTCCCTTCCCACTATATGCCCCCCACAGCAATTGGGAGAGAAGGCCCTGCACCTTGCCTGGGCAAAACAAAAGGCTGGCCCTGGTCATATGAATGTGAGTGATCCATATGTGAGGAACTGAGAATAAGAAAACTGGCCCCACTCCTTGCTGCAGGCTGTATTGGTTGAGCTGGAGAGGTCTCCTGGGTAATAACAAAGAGAGAAAAGCTGGTGGGCTGACCAACCCAGCTACCACCCAGACCCAGAACTGAAACTATGAGGTGGCTGACCCCAACATCTACCTCATCTATGAATTGTTCGAGCATGTGAAGAGGTTGAATCTACATATTCAAAACTACAGGATCTCCATGACACAGGAAAACAACTGCGTATCTAACAGAGGTCTCAGGAAGAGCCCATTATCAGTGGCATAGAATAATGAGCCAGACCAATGACTCGTGGCAATGAACACTTACAACTAAAGATGAATGACCTATAGGGTATACTGTGTGACTCAATGAACTACACAACCTCTTCAACAAGGTTCTTCTTTTTTCTTTTTTCTTTCTCTCTCTCTCTCTATCTTTTATTTTTATTTTTATTTTTTTGGTTGTTTTGCTTTTTGTTTTGGGGGTCATTTTATTTTTTGCTTTTGTTTTGTTTCTTGGTTTTGTTTCAGTTTTAGTTTTTCTTTTAAATTTGGGGGGTTGAGACAAGGGGAGGTTGCAAGGGCAGAGGGTAGATGTAAGAGGATGAGGAGATGAGTGGGATCAGAATGCATGATATGAAATCCACAAAGAATCAATAAAAGTTAAAAAGTTAAAGATTACCCCACTCCAAAAGCCAGACAAGGTGGTGCACACTTTTATGTCTAGCATCGTGTCTAAAAGTCTAGCCTCTTCAGTTCTAGTGAGGTATCTGTCTCTGTCTCAAAAACAAGATAGTAGATGGCACTTGAAGTTCTCTCTCTCTCTCTCTCTCTCTCTCTCTCTCTCTCTCTCTCTCACACACACACACACACACACACACACCTCCACTCCAGACGAATGAATACAGTTGGTTGCAGCAGAGGCATGCAGAACTCTAATGTTCCAATACATTTCCATTTTGTACTTCACTGATCTAAAAAGACAAAGGTAAATGACAGAAATGAAGGTGGCAGGAGGATGTCGGCACAAGGGTACACTGAAGATTTGTGAGTATAGGTTTGGTAAGGACTCTTGTTTCAGAGTGTTGGGAGATCTGAGTAGTCTCAGGTGCCAGATTCAGAGACTACTGTTGCTCAGCTCCAGTCAGTTGTCAAAGAGATACCAAGCCTACTGTCAATTCGCTGATTTTTTTAGGAAAACTCAAAAACTTGAACAATCTCAAATGAGATTTCCTGATTTTTACGTGTTGAAGAATAACTCAAAACATTTAATAACAGTATGCAAAATATCTAAACTAATCAAAATATACCATGAAACTGTGAGATTGCAGCCTCTGTCTTATATACACTGACTTACACATTAGAATTTTCCCCAGATAGAAGTACTTTTCCCACCGCTATCATAAACCCCCAGGAGCACTTGCTCAAGGTCCCAGACTACCTCGTAGAGAAGAGTTACAAATGGAACTCACAGTCACAGCTGCTCTGAGACTTGCAAATGCCAGCCACAGACCTGGAAGTGTCACAGTCAAGCTGCAACTTTCGATTTTATATTTTGACATGTGTTTCCCTTGGTGAAGAGGGAAGCCACAGGTCCCCTGCTCTGAGGTTACCCGTTTGCTGGCCCGTCACCGTGAGGGGTACATGCCATCCTTTTGCTGCTCCATCACTATGAGGGAATGCAGACGCTCAGCTACCATTAACCCCAGACCTTCAACTGGCTGCATCTCTCAGAGCTACTCAAGCACCTCTTTCATTTGCTTTTTTAGTTTTTGCTGACACAAGATTCCAGGCAGCCAGGGAAAGGGAAGACAGCCATCAGTCACAACTCCTTCCAGCAAGGAAGAAGTGACTAGCACTAATTGCACCACTCAGACCTGTGCCAGAGCAAAGCTATTTTCTCTATGGATTAATGCCAAGTGACGTACTTTTCTACTTATTATTTATTATTGTGCAGCTGTTTTATCAGTTTGGAGGTTGCTTTGTTTCACAAAGTGAGAAATTTTTTAAACAATAAAACTTCTTTCATTAAAGATATTGTAGCCACAACACAAAATATAAACTTATTCTTTTCTCTATGAGGAGACAGCATTTGTGACCATTTGGGGTGGGGGTTGTGAAAATGAGCTGAAATCTGCTTCAGTGGATGGAGTAGGAGGGTTCATCTGTATTTCTGTGCTTTTATTGGTTAAATAAAAACTCTGTCTGGCTTGTAAGATAAGTCAGCCCTTAGGTGGGCGGAGTAGACAGAAAGGAAGTTCTGGGAAGAAAGGAAGTGAGAGAGCCAGTCGCCATGAGGCCCCTGCTGCAGATGGACATACCATAGAACTGTCCGGTAGGTCACCCACCTCGTGGTGACATACAGACTTTTATAATAGGTTAGTTTAGATGTGAGAGCTAGCCAAGAAAAGCCTGATGATGATGGGCCAGGCAGAGTTTAATGAATATAATTTTCATGTGGTTATTTCAGGCATAAGCAAGCAACCAGCAGCTGAGCGGGCCAGTGGCTGGGGGCTGGGAGCTGGGTACTGGGAACAAACAACTCACACCTCCTCTCCACCTATTTACAACAGTTTGGCACCCAACATGGGGCACGAACCCACGACCCTGAGATTAAGAGTCTCATGCTCTACCAACTGAGCTAGGAGTAGGAGGGTTTATCTGTATTTCTGTGCTTTGATTAGTTAAATAAAGACTCTACCTAGCTTGTAAGATAGGTCAGCCCTTAGGTGGGCGGAGTAGACAGAACGGAAGTTCTGGGAAGAAAGGAAGTGAGAGAGCCAGTCGCCATGAGGCCCCTGCCGCAGATGGATGCAGGTTAGAATTGTCCGGTAAGTCACCACTCATGGTAACATACAGGCTTTTATAATGGGTTAGTTTTAGATGTGAGAGCTAGCCAAGAAGAGGATGGTGATGATGGGCCAGGCAGTATTTAATGAATACAGTTCTCATGTGGTTATTTCGGGCATAAGCAAGCTATTAGTGGCTGAGCAGGTCGGTGGCTGGGGGCTGGGAGCTGGGTGCCGGGAACACAACCCATACCTCTCCTCATTTATATAACAGTTTGGCGCTCCAACGTGTGTGGTTAATCCACTTAAAAAACCCGAGAGGGCTTAAAAAGGAGAGAAAGACTTTAACACTGCTTTTTGCTGTTTGTTAAATCTACCTAAGAGAGATTTCCTGACTCAGCAAAGCAATACTGTGGCAGTTTTAAAACAGTGTCTGTGCTGCCAGTGCGAGCTTTGGCTCCGGTAGGAGACAGAGAATTTCAATGGGGTTTTCTGAGTAAAATGTTACGATTTGCTTGCTTGATTATAATTTGGACTCACTGTGTGCCTGGAACATTGCATGCAGCTCAGCGGCGCAATTGGCTCTGAGATAAGAGCACCTTGGATTGGCTCTGCCATGCTGGAATGTGCAAATCTCAGGCAGGATCATAATTACCATGATAACAGTGCACTTAAGGTTAGGACTGTAAACAAGCTGTACCATATTTCTCCTACATAGCACAACTTGAGTTTTTAAGATGTACTTAACATTTTGAAAAATGCTCCTGGATAGAAAAAATTACAGATTCAGACATAAAAGACCTATAAATAGGTCACA
>JAQHUG010000314.1:1142916-1185669 GCA_028555095.1 Dicrostonyx torquatus
TCACTCATTAGTGGACTCTAGCCATAAACAAAGGACATTAAGCTTATAGCTCACAAGCCTAGAGAAGCTAAATAGCAAAGTGAACCCAAAGAAAAACATATATAGATTCTCCTGGAAATTGGAAGCAAACAAGATCGCCAGGCAAAAGTTAGAAGCTCTGGGGTGGGGATAGGGGAGAGGGGAGCGGTGGGGGGCCTAGGGGAAGGGGACAGGGGGAAGGAGAAGGAAGAAGGGAAAGGCTGGGGAAAGCTGGGGGGAGAAGGATGGTGGAGAGGGAGGAAGGGTGTTAAATTGGAGAAGGGAATAAGATATCTACATTAAGGGAGTCATTTTAGGATTGGCAGATACTTGGCTCTAGAGGGGATCCCAGGTGTCCAAGGGGATGTCCCCAGCTAGGTATTTGGGCAGCAGAAGAGAGGGCGCCTGAACTAGCCTTGTCCCATAGACATATTGATGAATATCTTGATCATCACCATAGAAATCTCATCAAATGGATGGAGATAGAGACAGAGACCCACATTCACATCAGAGCCATGGATTGAGCTCCCAAGGTCCAGTCGAAGAGCAGAAGGTGGGAGAAGATGAACAAGGAAATCAGGACCGTGAGGGGCTGGTCCACCCACTGAGATAGTGTGCCTGATCTAATGGGAGCTCACCAAATCCTGCTGGACAAGGACTGAATGAGCATATGATCAAACTGGACTCTCTGAATGTGGCTGCCAATGGGGGCAGACTGAGTAGCCATCGATAATGGCACTGGGACCTATCTCCTTTGCATGTATTGGCTTTTTGGGAACCCAGTCTATTTGGATGCACACCTTCTTGGGCCAGGATGAAGCGGGGAGGGCTTTGGACTTTCCACAGCGCAGGGTACCCTGCCCTCTTTTAAAGAAGCAGGGGGAGGGAGGAGAGATAGTGGGGGAGCGGGAGAGGAATGGGAGAAGGGAAGAAAGTGTAAATTTTTGAAAGAAAAAATAAAAGAATAAAAAAAGAAAATGTGACACATTTACACATTAGAGTACTATTCAGCAGTAAAAAAAATGACATCTTGAAATTTCCAAGCAAATAGATAGAACTAGCAAAACCCATCCTGAGTGAGATAACCAAGACCCAGAAAGAATAGCATGGTATGTACTCACTCATAAATGGATACTAACTGTAAAGCAATGGATATTGAGCCTGTAGTTCATAATCCTAGAGAAGCTAAGTAACAAGGTGAACCCTAAGAAAAACATGTATAGATCCACCTGAAAAAGGGAAATAGACAAGATCACCAGGCAAATTTGGGAATATAGGGGTAGAGGGAGAAGGGAGGGTGGAAGGGGAAGTAGAGGGGAAAGGGGAAGGAATAAGGAGAACTTGAGGGAATGGGATAGTTGAAATGGAGGAAGGACGACAGAGATGAGAGCAAAGAAAGAGATATCTTGATTGAGGGAGCCATTATGGGGTTATCAAGAAACCTGGCTCTAGAGAAATTCCCAGGAATTCACAAGGATAAACCCAGCTAAGACCCTAGGCAATAGAGAGGAGGGAGCCTGAACTGACCTTGCCCTGTAGATAGACTGATAAATATTTTAAATATCACCATAGAATCTTCATCTAGCAACTGATGGAAACAGAGGCAGAGACCCATATCAGAGCACTGGTCCGAGCTCCCAAAGTCCAGTTGAAGAGTGGGAGAAATAAGAATATGAGCAAAGAGGTCAAGACCATGATGGGGACACCCACTGAAACATTCTACCTGAGCTAACGGGAGCTCACCAACTCCAGCCAGACTGGGAAGGAACATGTATAAGATGAAACTAGTCCTTCTGAATGTGGTTGACAGTTGCATGGCTGGGGTAGACTGAGGGACCACTGGCAGTGGCACCCAGGATTTATCCCTACTGCTTGTACTGGCTCTTTGGAAACCTATTCTCTTTGGAGGGATACCTTGCTCAGCCTAGATATAGTTGGGAGGGCCTTGAACCTTCCCCAAAGCAATGTGTTAGCTGTTCACTTGCTATATATTGCCTTTATTATGTTTAGGTATGTTCTTTGTATCGCTGATCTCTCCAAGACCTTTATTATGAAGGGTTGTTGGATTTTGTTGAACGTTTTTTCAGCATCTAATGAGATGATCATATGGTTTTTTCTTTCAGTTTATTTATATGATGAATTACATTGATAGATTTTTGTATGATGAACCATCCCTGCATCTCTGGGATGAAGCTGAATTGATCATGGTGGATGATGGTTCTGATGTGTTCTTGGATTCGGTTTGCCAGTATTTTATTGAGTATTTTTGCATCCATCTTCAAATTGAAAAAGAAGAACTCAAAGTATTATTATTTGCAGATGATACAATAGTATACATAAGCAGTGTCACACAACAATTCTACCAGGAAATTCCCACAGCTGGTAATACCCTTAGTGAAATGGTTGGGTACAAGATTAACTAAAAAAAAATCAGTAGCTTTCCTATATATAAATGACAAATGGACTGAGAAGGAAATCAGAGAACCAAAACCCTTCACAATAGCCACAAATAATATAAAATATTAAAATACTTCAGTGTAACCAAGCAAGTGAAAGACCTGTATGACAACAACTTCAAGTCTTTATATGGAAAAACAAAACATAACTCAGGATAGTAAAAACCATCTTAAAAAATAAAAGAACTTCCTGAGATAGCACAATCCCTTATTTCAAGTTCTACTACAGAGTAACCTCATGGTATTGGTGGGGAAAAAAAGTTGATCAATGAAATCAAATCAAAGTCCCAGAGTTAAATCCACACACCTATGGACACCTGATTTTTGACAAAGAAGTCAGAATTATACACTGAAATAACAAAACATCTTCAACAAATGGTGCTGACCAAACTAGATATCTGCATATAGGAGAATGCAAACAGATCTATAGTTACCACACTGTACAAACACAAGCACAAATGGATCAAAGACCTCAACATAAAACCAGATACACTGACCCTGAAGAAAAGAAAGTGTGGAATAGCCTTGAACACATTGGCACACAAGACTTCCTGAACAGAGCATCAATAGCACAGGCACTAAGATCTACAATGAAAGGACTCTCAAGAAGCTGAAAATCTTCTGTAAGCAAACGACACTTTCAATAAGACAAAACAGCAGTCTACAGAATGGAAAAGATTTTCACCAACTCCACATCTGATAGAAGGGCTAATTTAAAATATATAAAGAACTCAAGACACAGGTTATCAACAAACCAAATTTTAAAATGAAGTGCAGAACTAAACAGCGGCTCCTTAAAAGAGGAATCACAAAAACCTGAGAAACATTGAAGAAATGTTCAACATTTTCAGCTATCAGGAAAATGCAAATCAAAACTACTTTGAGATTCTATCTTACACCTGTCAGAATGTCTAATCAAAAACACAGTAAGATCATGAGCTGGGTGGTGGTGGTGCATGCCTTTAATTCCAGCGTTCAGGAGGCAGAGGCAGAAAGATCTTTGTGAGTTGGAGGTCAGCCTGGTCTATAGAGCTAATTTCAGTACTAGCTCCATAGCTATTGAGAAAACTTGTCTTGAAAAAAAAATTAGACGATGCTAACCAGGATGTGAAACATAGAGAACAGTTGTCTATTGCTGATGGGAGTGCCAACTTGTACAACCACTATGCTAGTTCCTGAGAAACCTGGAAATTGATTTACCTCAAGATTCCTACTGCAAATACACTTGCTCAACTACATTCATAGCTGCTTTATTCATAGTAGCCAGAAACTGGAAATAATCTAGATGTTCCTCAATCAAAGAATGGACTTTAAAAAGTGTGGTATATTTACACAATGGAGTATTATTCCACTGTTCAACAATGTGCCTGATCTATTGGGAGCTCATCAAATCCAGCTGGACTGGGAATGAATAAGCATATGACCAAACCAGACTCTCTGAATGTGGCTGCCAATGGGGACTGACTGAGAAGTCAATGATAATGGCACAGAGACCTATCTCTTCTGCATGTGTTGGCTTTTTGGGAACCTATTCTATATGGATGCACACCTTCTTAGGCTGGGATGGAGGAGAGGGCCTTGGGCTTCCCACAGGGCAGGCTATCCTGCCCCCTCTTAAGGAAGCAGGGGGAGGAAGGTGGGGTATTGGGAGAGCGGGAGGGCCTGGGACAAGGGGAGTAAATGTAAATTTTTCTTTTAACAATAAAAAAAATGACATCATGAAACTTGCAGGCAAATGTATATAGCTGGAAAAAAAATCATCCTGAGTGAGGTAACACAGACCTAGAAAGACAAACATGGTATGTATTCACTTACAAAAATAAGCTCACTGCTAAGTAAGTGATAATCATGCTACAATCCACAGATCCAGAAAGGGAAAGTCATAAGGAGGGTATAGTGATATTTTGTTTGTGCTTTAACAAATAAAGCTTCCTTGAAAATCAGAGGGAGAGCTAGTGACTAGTTAGCCATAGACGCCAGACGGTGGCATCTCACATCTTTGATTCCAGCACTTAGGAGACACATGTCTTTAATTCCAGCACTAGAGAGGTAGAGACAAGAAATCTTGTCTTGTCTTGAATGCTAGGTAGAGAGATAAAAATAAGGAGGGAGAAGACAGAAGCTCAGCCCTTAAGTCTGAGGATTCAGTAGAGATAAGAAATCTCTCTAATCCGTGGCTCCTCTATTTTTCTGATCTTTCAGGATTTAAACCAATATCTGAATCTGGGTTTTTATTATTAAGACCAATTAGAATTCATGTTGCAACAGAATTCTAAGTGCCAGGTGCATGGATCTCCCTGGAAGGAGAAATAGAACAAGTTTTGTGGCTGGACAGGAAGGGGATAAGTAGGAATGGGAACGGGGCGGGGGCTAGTTTGCGGGAATCAAGGGAGAAAGTATGAGGAAAGATGACTGGAATTGGAGGGTGTGGAGCAGGGGTGATGTGGAAATCTAATTCAGTAGAATCTCCCAGGACTCATTAAGGGTGACCCTGTGGAGGATCCCTAGTAATGGAGGATATAGAACCTGAACTGGCCATTTTATGTAACCAGGCAACTTTCAGTGATGAGCCTGGGTGAGACACCAATCCAACCACAAAACCTTCAACCTACAGTCCATCCCACCAGCAAGAAGTGCTGGGGAAATGGAGGCACAGATCTTATGAGAGTAACCAACTAGGGACTGTTCTAATCTGTGGCCTATGCCATGAGAGGGAGCTCTTGCCAAACATTGCCTGGATGACCCAGAACCAGAGGCTGAGTAATCCAGAAACACTGGATTGGAATAAAATTATTCCTAATGATTTTTTTTACATCCAGGACTTTTTTTAGCAGTGTGTTTTTTAGCATAATTTTTATTGACTCTTTGGTAATTTCACATTATGCACCCCAGTCCCAGCCATCTTCCAGTCCTCCTGCATTGACCCTTCATCTGTGCCATGCCCCCAACAAAGGAAAACTAAAAAAGAAATAATAAAATTAAGATAAAGATTTTAAAAGGAGAAAAAAATAAAAATACAATAAAATTAAAAAACTTAAAAAGACAAATAAAAATATTAATTTTAGTTAAAAAACAAAACAAACCATTGAACAAGCAAAAAACAAATAAAAATATACAAACACTTTGCTCCTCCATCTTTGCCTCTTCATTCGTCTTAGTGGTCCTGGGATCCTCTGTGTATGATGTGTTATATCCTTTTGTCCACACAGCTTTCTTTGCAAATGTTCGTTGTATATTTATGGTTGATCAGGTTCAAGGCCTTTGGCCTCTGGCACACCAACAACACTGGACCCCAACAGAAACTCCGTGTACATCTAACTGTTGTCCTAAGTTACGTAGACCATTTGGCCATGGTTCTGCAGTACCGGTTTCTTCACAAATGAGAGGTCATCTTTTCCAAGTGTGGGGGCCAGCTCTCCAATTAGGGATGGAGACATCTTTCCTGTGCAAGGGTTACCAGGTACTGTTATCCCAGGGCTGGTGAGGGTCATAAGCCACACTTTGGGGTGACTTCTGTCATGGTCCAGCCATGACAGGTTTGTGTGAGCCAGGGTAGGGGCATGTGGATTAGAAATGCTAGATAGGAGGAACAGAAATATGAAAGACACACAGAGACACAGGATAGGACTGGGAGGGCAACTCAGTGAATGCTAACAATGAATCCACCTGTGTTTAATTTTTGTATGTTTTTATACCCTAATGCAAAAGGTGTGAAGAAGGTAAAAGACTACTTTAACATACTACAAAGAATAACTGGAACAGTTATCTGCTTCAATATTTGAGACACCAAGCCACTATTTCCTGAGTAAAGCATTTGATGTTTTGGGCAGGATATGCAGTGGATACACCCTAGACCAAGTACCCTGTATGCAGCCACTCTCTATGTCAAACCTCCTATTTTAAAATGAAGGAGCAGGAGTAGGCTTGAATTCTCTGACCTTTGTTTAGGGTGGAGCAAATCCATCTCTATGGGCCATCCTAATGTCCAAAACACCAAGTAACCACACCTTAGGTCAAGATTTCTTTTTTGTAGCCATACTTGTTGTCACCAACTTCAAAGAGTAAAAATAAGCTCTAATTCTCTGACCTTTTCACAAGGTAGAACAGGCTCACATCTGTGTGCCTCCACAGTTGAGGAATATGAAGAACAGGGCCAGCTCTCTGGTCGGGGCAGGAGTGGCAGGGCAGCTCAGCAAGGCCTTCATACTTCAACTCATGGTTCAACACAAGATTAAACACATGATTTGGTTAGAACCCTGTGGTAACATGGGCAATGGACTTCAACACAGACCACAGCTGCAGAAGGACAATGAACCCAAATATGGCCAGCCCCAGCAGATTGGGCCTGGGTATCACCATGGCCCCTGGTGGCATCTTAGCCCAACCATATCAGGTTGGGCCCAGTAACGGTGTGGTCCCTGAACTCCTACATGAACCCAGATAGTAGTAGAGACCCCCAAAAATCCCCTGGCCCCTGATAGTAACAGAAGCCACAAATCTCAACACAGTCCCTGGCTGTGGAAGGGCTATGGACCTAGCCATGGCCCCAACCACAGCTCAGGCCCAGATATCAATATGTCCCCAGGTGGCTTTGCAGGTTACTCCAATATATATGGCACCAACAGCATGATCCTCAGGCAATAACATGGCCTCAGGGGTCAGTTCTGACTCCAGGCATATGCACTGCCTTTGACAGTAACCTGAGCCACAGACATCATAATGGACCCTGACTTATGGTTGGGTCACTGACCCAGACATGACCATTGGCAACAGTCTAACCCCAAATGATGCCATGGCCATGGATGACAATGCAGGTCACTCATGTCAGCTTGGTGCTGGTAGTTGTATATCCAGAGGACCCCAAAATGGTCACAGTTGACAATTCAGAATCTGGGCACCCTTGTGGTGTTTAATGGGAATGCAGGCCATGGACATCAACATAGACCCCAACTGAGATTGGCATACAGACTGAGGCGTGGTCCTCAGCAGCACCTCAGGCCTGAATGTCCTCATTGCCCTGGCTGATTGCTCAGGCCATTTAGATCTCCATAGCCCACCATTCAAGGTTCCCCTTAAACAACAACATGGCCCCAGGTGGTGGCCCAGTCATTGTATATCTGCATGGCCCTCAATAGTGCAAGAAGCCATGGATATCAGCACAGATCCTGGCTGCAGTAGGGCCATGAACACAGATATGGCCCCTGGATGAAACCTAGCCCCAGATACCATTAGAGCCTCAGGTGGCAGCTCAGTGCACCCTGATCTGTATGGCCCCAGTGGCAGCATGACTCTCTGGAACCAATACGGCCTCTAGTGTCAGCCTGTATCCTAGGCATTTACACGGCCTTCAATGGTAATGGGAGCCACTGACATCAAGCCAGACCTGTTCCACAGGAGCAGCTCAACACCTTGGCCACAGGTGGCAGTGCAGTCCACACAAATCAGCATGGCCCCAACTGCAGTTTATCCCTCAGTTACCAACATGGCCACAGGTGATAGTCCAGAGTCCAAACATCTATGTGCCTTTTGGTGGTGACACAGACAATGGGTATGAACACAGAACCCAGCTTTGATAGGATCACAAACCCAGGCATGATCCTCAGCACCAGCCCAGGTACAGATGCCACCATAGCTCCAGGTGACAGCACAAATCACTCAGATTGGGTGGTCCCTTAAGTGGCATGACCCATGGGCACCAACATGGCCACATATGGCAGCCCAAACCCCGGAATTTTCATGACCTTCGGGTAGTAACAAGAACCACGGATATCAACACAGACAGAAGCTACAGCATGGCCACAGCCATCTAGCAGCAGCACAGGACCATGGCCCCAGATGGGCAGCAGGCCTCCTATATCAGCCTGTTCCTCACCACCTTCACCTCTACAGATTCATCTCTCTCCACAGGACATGAACCTCTCTGCTTCTGTCTCCCTCCCATCACCCTCTATACATTTTCTCACCATAAAGGCACCCAACCCCACAGTCCCAGACAGGCCCTTAGCTTCTTCCAACCCATGTAGGTTAAAACTACCCTGGGGCAACACATGTGAGTCCATTTCTCCCTAATGATAATATCATATCATTAGTCAGTACCTAGTCCAATAGTCATTAGAAAGTTTTCTGCTAGCAGATTCAGAGACCCACAGCCAAACACTAGGTAGAGAGAGAGCCCAAGTTGAAGATTTCCATAGGATCCTTCCCTGTAGGCAGAGGCTGCTCATTCATATACCAGTCTCACAGACCTGAACAACAACACAGAAACTATATTAATTACAACACTGTTTGGCCAAAAGCTTAGGCATATTTCTAGATAGCTCTTAAGTCTTAAATTAGCCCATTTCTATTAATCTGTGTATCACCATGAGGATGTGGCCTACTGGTAAGGTTCTGACTGGCGCTGGTTTCTTTCGCCCTTTGGCAGCTACATGGCATCTCTCTGACTCTGTCTACTTTCTCACTATATCTCTGTTCAGATTTCCACATGACTTTACTAAGCCATTGGCCAAACACCTTCTTTAATAACCAATGGTAATAAAATATATTCCCACATCATCTTCCCTAGGGATTCAGCGAACCCCATAGAAGAGGGGAAGGAAGAATTGTAGGATCCAGAGGGGCCAAGGATACCATGAGAACAGAGCCTATAGAATACAACTAAGCAGAGTTCATAGGGACTCAGAGACACTGAAGCAGCAACTACATAGTCTACATGGGTCTGCACTGGGTCCTTTGCATATACATTATAACAGTTTAGCTTAGTGTTCTTCTGGGACTCCTAACAGTGGGGGTGGGTATGATTCTGACTCTTTCTCTGCCCTTGGGGCCATTTTCCTCCTACTGGGTTGCCTTGCTCAGCCCTGACAGGAGAGTTTTTGCCTGGTCTTACTGTACCTTGTTATACACTGTTCTGTTAATATTTTGGGAGGCCTGCTCTTTTCTGAAGTAAAATGGAGAAGGAGTGGGTCTGGGGGAGTATGGGGGTCTAGGAGGAGTGGGAAAAGAGGAAACTATGGTCAGAATGTATTGTATAAGAGAATCATAATTTTTTTTTAAAAATTAATTAAAAAAAAAACAGATCAACCTGAAACTCTGCTATTTACATCTACTAAAAGGGTTCCCTCAAATGACAAATCAATGATTAAAAAAAAATTAGCAACAAAAAAAAGGAAAAAAATAGAAGAAACCCATCCCTGAAGAGGAACTATCATGCAGTCCTCATTTGAAAACACATCCAGAGCTCTTTTTGGCAGCTCATATACTAAAATTGGAATGATACAGGAAAGATTATAATGGCTCCTGCTCAAGAATGACATGAAAATTCGTGAAACATTCCATATTTTTCAACATGACACAAGTAAAATCTACAGACCCTACAACAACAAGACTTGAACAACAAAATATAGATGAAGCAGAAGAAAATGACGTAAAAAATATCTTCACGAGAATGTGTGAGACTCTTAAAGAGAAAATGAGAAATTCCCTCAAAGAAATGGAGGAAAAGCCCAGCAAAAAAAAATTAGAAGAAATCAACAAATCCCTTAAAGAAAACCAAGAAAAAGCAATCAAACATATGAATGAAACTATTCAAGACTTGAAAACTGAAATGGAGACAATAAAGAAAACACAAGCTGAGGGAATTATAAAAACAGAAATCATGAGAAAATGATCAGAAAAAACAAATACAAACATAAACAACAGAATACAGAGATGGAAGAGAGAATCTCAAGCACTGAAGATACAATAGAGGAAATAGACTTGTCAGTCAAAGAAAACATTAAATCTAACAAAACACACAAAATATCCAGGAAATATGGGACACTGTGAAAAGACCAAACCTAAGAATAATAAGTATAGAAGAAGGAGAAATTCAACTCAAAAGAACAGAAAATATATTTAACAAAATCATGGAAGAAAACTTTCCCAACCTAAAGAAAAATATGCCTATGAAGATACAAGAAGCATACAGAACACCAAATAGACTGGATCCAAAAAAAAAAAGTCCCCTCACCACATAATAAACAAAACACTAAACATACAGAGTAAAGAACTAATATTAAGAGCTCAAAAGAAAAAGGCCAAATAACATATGAAGGCAGACCTATAAGAATTACACCTGACTTCTCATTGGAGACAATGAAAACCAGAAGGTCATGGTCAAGCATTATGCAGACATTAAGAGACCACAGATGCCAGCCCAGACTACTATACCCAGCAAAACTTTCAAGATCATAAACACTGATGACAACTTATGCTGGAGAAGTTATAGGATAAAGAGAGCACTCCTACACTGCTGGTGGGAGTGCAAGCTGGTACAGCCCCTTTGGATATCAGTGTGGCGATTTCTCAGATAATTAGCAAACAACCTGCCTCAAGACCCAGTAATACCACTTTTGGGTGTATATCCATAAAATGCTCAACCATGACACAAGGGCATGTGTTCAACTATGTTCATAGCAGTATTGTTTGTCATAGCCAGAACCTGAAAACAACCTAAATGTCCCTTGACCAAAGAATGGGTAAGGAAAATGTAGTTTACACAATGCAGTACTACACAGCAGAAAAAAATCACATCTTGAAATTTGCAGGCAAATGGATGGAGCTAGAAAACATCATTTTGAGTGAGGTAACCCAGACCCAGAAAGACAAATATCATATGTACTCATGCATAAGTGGTTTTTAAACATAAAACAAAGCAAATCAGCCTACAAATCACAATCCCAGAGAACCTAGACAACAATGAAAATTCTAAGAGAGACATGCATGGATCTAATCTACATGGAAAGTAGAAAAAGACAAGATCTCCTGAGTAAATTGGAAGCAGGTGAACCTTAGGAGAGGGTTGAAGAGGAGGGGAGAGGCAGGGAGGGGAGCAAAGAAAAATGTAGAACTCAATAAAAATCAATAAAAAAAAAAGCACATCCAACCCAAACTTGTCCCTGATTTTATGTAAACTCTATCTTTGAGGGTCAAAGCCAGCAACTATCCACTTAATTTATTAAAGAAATAGAACCATTTCTTGTGTACTATACTGCAAATGGCTGTAGAAGTCAATTTGCAAGACTAGTGAGAGCATTCAGAGGTAACCCTGTGACATTTCTGACATTTACAATGCTACCACTACCACCATTGACGAATATGATCAGATTTAGGGAGAGTGCAATACTTCAAAGCAAGACTCATGGGAAACAATGCTACCAGTTTCAGTGACTCCAGATGAACAAAAACAAAATGTGTAGAATAGTAGCCTCTGGAGATGCCAGCCACTGGGTTAAGCTGGCCTACTCCACATCTAGAAGAAAACAAAAGTCCTAAGAAGAGGCACAAGGGTACCATGTACCTGAGAACCACAGCAACCATAAAAGGTGCATGCCTACAGAAACACCAACAAAAAACAAGCAGAATTCAGCTTGTGCATTACAGGCACCAGAGATCCCTCTGTACAAGACATATGTAAAACTGTAACTTTGGTTGTTTCCAGTTGCTTCTCAGACTACATCTGTCTGTTGAATGGGTAGCCTTGTTAAATTCCCCACAGAAATTGTGGTTTGGGGAGATTTCAGTTCTCATGATTGTAAGCTTTCAGGATTTTAGTCATAGGAATTTGAATCTTATTACATTTCAGAGTTCAGGGTCATGGCATTGGGGATTGAGTCTTTCAGAATAATCACCAGCCCTGGGAAATACAAAAGCATTGAAGACATTCTGTGAACCAAGAGGAAAGGGGAGGGGAGGATGACAGAAACTCGTGAGACAGGTCTTACATAGTCCAGGGTGGCCTCAAGTTTGCCATAATAATGAAGATGACCTGTCTCCATCCCCTCAGTATTGGAATGTAGGCAAATGTCAGCACACCTGCTGGCAATCCCTATACTTGGAAAATGAAGGTAGAAGGGTCAAGAATTTAAAGTCAATCTCAGTTACATAGTGAGTTTAAGACCATCCTGATTAACAGGAGATACGATCTCAAAGACCGAGGAGGACATGTCTGGGGATGTTACTCAGGTGGTAGAGTATTTGCCTAGAATACACAAAATCCTGGATTCAATCCCCAACACTGCATAAGCAGAGCACATGTCTATAAAACCAGCACTTAGGTGATAGAAGCAATAGGTTCAGAAATTCAAGGTCACTTTTTCAATGTGGTAGGGTTGGCACTACTCTGAGATACATCAAACCATATAAAAGAAAAAGAAAAAAATGATAAACACCAATGTATCTATATTCAAGAAACATATTAAATTTGTGCTCATCGGCAGGAAAGTGGGTCCCTTTTTATTTTATACTTTGCCCCTTTCTAGAATAAGTATCCACAAGATAGGAAATATATCTTTGTAACCCCATCAAAGTAGGTGACTGCTAATATATATGGAACAGATGAAGAGTGCAATTCTGGCCTTCTTCTACCTCACTTAGGTCCTTTTCGTCTGTATTCTCTGCTTACTGACCTGTGTCTCCTTTGAAACAAGTCATCTCCATGCCTAGGACAGAAAGCCACAGAGATTACTGCAAGAGCATCACCTGTCACTCATCCTCCTCACCAATTCCCTCAGCAAATAGGGAATGTAATTACAAATGCCAAAAAAATCCTAAATATTTTATGCACTAGACATCTCCTACTGTTAGTAATACATTCATTCAATCTCAAACATCTTTGTGTGTTTGAAATATTGTAAAGAAGAATTAATAGAAAATGAGAGACAAGGTGCTTTTCCCTTTTATATCAAACATAACTAGCAGATGAAGAATGGACCACTGTAATAATTTGCATAATAAATGTTTGACAAAAAATTGCATAATAGGTCCCCACTGTTCTAAACCTAGGGATATTTTGAGTCATTTCCCAGAGCATGGAGTGCAAACAGAAGAGGGAGGGGGCCAAGCAAACACTTCTGCAAGTTTAAATGTAAATAGAAGATTGACAGTATGCAGTTGGTTTTTCCTGATACTTAATTCTTCAGCATGTTGTCTTTAAATAGTAAATATATACCTTTCAGGCAAATACCTTCACCCAAAGTTTTAAAGTAAACTGATAGACAACCATACTTACTTTAAAAGACTAGTTAGCATTCTGGTCCTGATGGGTTAAAAATCTTAGGTGGAATATTCAGATCAAATGTAATTCATTTCATTTTAACACAAGATCTACATGATGCTTAGCTCATACTCCCTTGAAAATTACTGAAAATAACAAATTCCCACGAGACAACATGAAAAGCTATGAAATTAAGTAGAATAAGTCAAAAATTCCAAGAGCACACTAAACAAACATATCTCTAGCAACTCTGCCTACTCTCCTTATGCAAAGGGATACGTCTTGTCTTCACAGTAACTTGAGACTCTCGTGTTCAACATTGTAAAACAACCCAACTCACTAGCTTTTTAGACTACAATTCCTGCAGATTTGTTCCTCTCTTACAGCAACATAAGACAGTACTGTCTCAATAACCAAAAAGGGGCTGGCAAGGTACAGGGAATGTTGATGTGAAATAATACCTAGCAATGGATATTACTAACAACATAGGACTGAGAACAGCTCTGTATGAAAAGCAATTGCATGTATGTGATGGTTCCTCATCATTGTCAACTTGACTGGATTTATGATGACATGGGAGACACACCTCTGGGGGGTCTCTGAGGGCACTTTCAATGATATTTAACTAAAGAGAGAAGACCCACCTTGAATGTAGTTGACACCGTTCCCTGGCCCTGGATTCAATAAAAACTGGAGCCACAGCACTCCCCATTCTCTACCTCCAGACTGCACATGCTATGTGAGCAGACACTTCTTGCTCCCACCATCTTGTCTTACTCATCATTATAAACTCTACTTTCTAATTGTGAGCCAAAGTAAAGCATTCCTTACCTGATTTGCTTCTGGTGACTGGTGTGTCATAGCGACAAGAAGAGTAACTATTCATGATGTTATCCTAGCTATCCTATTCTTTTCTAGATTGGTGTGTGTGCATGAGCGTGCACATGTGTGTGCATACATGTGCACATGTGTGTGTACATGTGTGTGTGCGTGGGGGGGGCATGTGCTGCATTTACACAAGTGTACAGATGCATGGAAAGCCAGAGCAGGGCCTCAAACATCTTCTATCACTATCACTCTTATTGTCTTCTGACAGGGCCTCTCACTGACTAGCTTGCCGTGTCTGCTTAGCTAGTCTGCCAGTGAACTCTTAGGCTCCTCCTGGCTCCACTACCAATGACAGTGTCACAGGGTACACAAGCTTGCCTAGCATTTTATGTGGGTGATAGGAATTCAAACTTAGCACTTCATGCTTTCAGCAAATGCTCTTACCTACTGGGGTGGTTTGAAAGAATGGCCCCCAAAGGAAGTGGCACTATTAGGAGCTGTGGCTATGTTGGAGTACCTATGGCCTTGAGGTCTCCTATGATCAGGATACTCCCAGTGTCACAGACTACTTCCTTCATTATGTAGCCAGCAACATGTCTGCCTGCATGCTGCCATTCTCCCAGCCACAATGATAATGGACTGAACCTCTGAACTGTAAGCCAGCCCCAATTATATGTTTTCCTCTATGAATAGAGAAATACAGCAGTAGAAACCCTAACACACACACTAGACCATCCCCTCAATGTTGAATTCATTTCTCTAGTAAACAGAATCCTTCAGCTAATTTTTTTTTTAATTTTGACTTTAATTTCAACTACTTTCTCCAACAAACAAACAAAAATGTTTTCTAAACTTTTCTGTCTGGCCAATATGCCTATTCAATATTGTTGCTTTTTTATTTGTCCCCGGATAGTTGAAGGTTCTTTTTAGAAGTGTTCCCTAACTGAGCTTTGTTGCCCATATTTAATCTTTCCCAACTCCTATACTTCTGCTTTAGCCCTGGGACGGACTCTGAACACACTGCTGGTCACACTTGTGATCTGGGCAGAAGCTGAACTGCTGCTTTTACTTTGCCATGCTCTGGTATGTGGGGCTTTGTTCTCATTCATGAGCACTCGCTTGTTCTTTCCTCAGTCAACTGAACTTCCCCTTACAGTCCCCAGCCACCCAAAGTCTGCTTTGACACATCAGTCTGCTCAAGATGTCCAACTGCAGAGACTCTTAAAATTTTAAACAAAAAATTCAGTTTGCTATTGCCTTAAAACCTGAACTGTAATTGCAGCAGGTATCAAATACCAAAGTGGAGGAAGCCAATATATACTATGGGAGTTTGTCAGTCACCATTGTGACAATATGCTCAAAATAAACTAAGAGGACGGGGGGGGGGTGATGTGGGATTCCCCTCTGTATGCTGTGAATACAATTGGTTAATAAAGAAACTGTTTTGAGCCTGCGATAGGACCAAATAGAGCTAGGTGGGGAAAACGGAATGCTAGAAGAAAGAAAGCAAAGTCAGGGAGAAGCTATGTAGCCCCAACCGGAGACAGAGGCTGGAACTTTACCCAGTAAGCCACAGCCTCATGGTGATACACAGATTAATAGACTTAGGTTAAATTAAGATATAAGAGTTAGCCAGAAATAAGCTTAAGCTATTGGCCAAACCATATTGCAAATAATTTGGTTTTTGAGTGATTATTTCAGGGCTGAGCAGCCAGGCACTAACTAGCAGCATCCTAATACAGGGGACTAAAGAGATGGCCCAGCAATTAAGAATGCATGCTACTGTTTTGGAAGATCAGAACTTCACTGTGAGCACCCATACCAGGCAGTCCAAAAGTACCTGTAGCTTCAGGGGGTCTAGATGCCCTCTTCTGGCTACCTCAAGTACCTATACTTAAATGTATGAGCCTCATACAGGTACTTATACACAGACAAAATTTAATAAAGTTTTAAAAGAGAGAGAGAGAGATTTGTTTGACTCGTGGTTTTAAATGCCTTGTTCTAGGTTGTTTGAATTGGTTGCTTGAGGCCTGTGATGGATAGGGCAAGAGCATGTGCAAAGGAAGACTGCTCATGTCATGACAGCTAGAAAGCAAAGATAGAAAGAAAGAGCCAGAGATCTGATCTGCTTCAAGGGCACAACCTCAATGCCTTGATTCTTCCACTCCACTTCTTTCCTGCCTCTTAAAGTGTTCACTATCAGTCATGTGAAAACAAACTCCTCTCCACATGACTACTCCAAAATCCCACAGCCTCCCTGCAGGACAAAGACGAGCCTAACCCCGGCCACCAGAACCTGCACACCAGCCACCTGCCCCACAATTGAAATCACTAGTCCTGCTGTCTGTCTGCACATCTCTGCAAATCATATTAACTCTAGAGTGTAAGAGCTCTGGTGATGATGAAGGCCAGGAGGAAAGATCCACTACAGGGGATGGAGCCTTTGCATTGAACAGATTTGTAGATCATGAAAATGAAGATTTATAATTAAAAACACACCAAGCTGCATCTTAGTGGGCGGGGCTAGTGTTGTAATGAAGCGCCATTACCAAAGCAATTTGGGAAGGAAATCTATCATTGGGCTAACCTCATAGTCCACACTTAAGAAAATCAGAGCAGGAGCTCAAGTAGGTCAGGGACTGGGAAGCAAGAGCTGATGCAGAAGCCGTGGAAGAGTGATGCTTACTGGCTTGCTCCCCATGACTTGCTCAGGGATGGCATCACCCCATGAATCATTAATTGAGAAAATATCTTACAGTTGGATCTCATGAAAGCATTTCCTCAACTGAGGCTCCTTCCTCTCAATGACCTTAATTTATATTGAGTTGAAATAAAACTATCCAACATAGCACAGAAAATTTGTAGAATAACTTATTTCCTTTATACCCATTCTTAGCAGTCTGAAAGCTATAGGAATAGGCTCTAGTTGTGCTAATGAAAATTTCCCTCTGCGCTCATGTATCTGGATGACACTGCTTAGGGAAGCTATTGAGTCTTTGGGAGATGTAGCCTAACTAAAGGAAGTACATCACTGGGAGGCAGGCTTTGAGGGTTTGTAATCTCACACCACTTCCTGCTTCCAGTGTGCAGGTAGCAATGGGATCAGCCAGCCTCCTGCTTCTGCCACCATGTTGTGTCTTTCCGCCATGATGGACTCTGTGCCTCTGTAACTGGGCGCCAAAATAAATGATTTCTTCGTTAAGTTGCTCTTGGTTGTGGTATTTTATCACAGTGAGTGACAAGTCAGTAATATGCAGGGCCTCAGTTTAACCAGCTGTGTAAGGGGTGCAGCAAGCCCACTGAGGCTTAAGACAGCGGGATGAGACACACGTGTTTTCTAGCCCAGAAGATTTACAAAACTGCCTCCCACTATGTTAAAATTTAAGCTAGTCAATTCTCCCACATCCATAAAACTTAGAATTCATTCTTGGAGGGAAGACAGTGTTCTATAAGGACTTTTCTCTTAAGTTTGTGTGTACAGGCAGGTATATACAGGTGTTGGGGTGCCTGAGCCTAGGTGTGCAACTGTGGAGGTTAAAGGTCAACCTTAAGTATCTCCCATTTGTTTCCACGGTTTGTTTGTTTTTGTTTCTTTTGTGCTTTGCCTTTAGCTTGCTTTGTTTTGTTTCCAGCAGGATCTCTCCCTGAACCTGGAGCTCATTAATTAGCTAGACTGTCTGGCCCTGGGTCCTCCTCTCTCTTCCTCCAAGCACTGAGATTATGTGTACACACCACTGCACTAAAGGGTTTTATATGAAGGCTGGTGATTTGAACTCACATCTCCACATATACTTGGCAAGTATTTTCACCTACTGAGTTACCTCCTTTGCTCTTTGGAATTTTAATTCTTTCCCAAACATCTGCCATTCTGACACAGAAAGCAGAGTTATTCTGGGTTCTGTGGGGGGTTCTCAATACAACAGATTCTACTCAAGAATCACAGCCCCCAAAACCCAGGATAACTCTGGTTACTGTGTCACAAATCAGTCAGGTTATAAGTGGAGGTGGGTAGGCAGATGGGACTGGACAAAACACCTCAATGAAGATGTTTGTTCCAAAATGCTCTTATAACAAATGGATGTCAGCTTACCTTGCTTGACATCATTTCTTCATTCAGGGAACTGAAATGAAAATGGCATGCAAGTCTCTATTTTCCGATCTCAATGAACTGTCACCAATTTTCCACCACTCTCTATTGTGTTTGGAATATTTGTTTAACTAGGCAAAGATATGTTGCATTTGCTCATGCTGCATTTGTTTGACTATGTAAAGATATGCTGCTTTTTGCATTATTAAAATAAAATTAACTTGGGCTCAGAGAGGCAGGGTTAGCAACTAGTTGACAGGAAGTGGAGGGAAGGACCATAGCTGAGTTTCTTAGTTGGGGTGGTGTGGAAGGAAAGAGGCTTCCAGACTCCAGGAAAAAAGAAAAGTTAGTCAGTTACTACTCTAACTCTCTGAGCCCTCAGATTTTCATCCTAGTCTTTGAATCTTGAGTTTTATCAGAATGATAGAGATTTTGTTTAAAATACCTTTATCAGCAGGAAAAGAGCCATTTTTGAGGAAACAGAATTCCCCCAGGCTGCAGCCTGAGCGGTAGTGGTTTAACTGCAATTTAAAGTGCCACTAGGAGGAGCAAAAAGCATCCTCACACCCTCCGGAGGTCCCAGAAGCATGAGGCTTACAACAGCTCTGATCTGGGAGAAGACAGGCATTAAAGGTGACATTTCAAACATCATTGTTTCAATGTCAGTTCACAAATGTTTTGACAAGAATAAAATGCAAACCTTCACTCATTTCAGAGCAAACATTTGTACAACTAAATGGTTTATAAGACAACAGCAAAGGTGAAATCCACATGCTTCACGACCTTTCCTCCAACTCTAACTTCTGGAATTGAACTACAGAAATCCTAGGTGAGCACATAAAAAATGTTTTCAAAATGACCTTTCAAATCATAAGACTGGGTGTCTTTATATGAATTACCTCAAAACACACACACACATAACATATATATATATATATATATATATATAGTCATTATATATATAAAATGACTTTAACTGTGGAAATTGGTAGAAATGAGCTGCCACACAAATAATACCTTGAATGCTCTTCAGTATAAATTGTTAGTAAGTGCCAAAAGAAGCAAAGCTATTTCATTGTCAACAAAATATTCTGCCTTAGAAAGTTAAAAT
Organism: Dicrostonyx torquatus; assembly: GCA_028555095.1. Lineage (NCBI taxonomy): Eukaryota > Metazoa > Chordata > Mammalia > Rodentia > Cricetidae > Dicrostonyx > Dicrostonyx torquatus. The sequence continues at coordinate 1,162,452 of JAQHUG010000314.1, forward strand.
ATGTCATTTCAATTAATAGGAGGGGAAGGGGGAGAAGCGGAAAGATGCACAAAAGGAGGAAATACACAACCTGCCCCTCAGATGCTAGCATGTCAGAGAGAGCTCACTCAAACAGCGTGCTAGGCTGTGCTAATGGAACCCAGAGAATGAAAGCATCTTTATGAAAGCTTCACGCTGGCTTTGGGTTGAATTTAAGAACAAAAATACATGCCTGGTTTTTGTTGGTTGGTTCATTAAATCAGAATATTTACCATTATTGAAGGTAGCTCTTGAGTTCAGGGCTCAGTTCTACCTCCACAGATGAGGAAGAGTCCCTGTTAACTCAAGAGGTTGGACACCAGTACATGTTGTAACTCCAGCAACAGGTGTTCACTTTTGAACAGAAAAAAATATGTTAAATGTCAGCTAATTGCCCAATAACTACAGATTTCCAGTTTCCTCTTTAGACATGATCCTTCTAGATCTTTGGCGAGATCCTTTGTCCTAAATGAAGACTTCTTAAGCAGCTGTTTCCTAAAGCAGATATTATCTGAGAATAGCTGAGCCCACTGGTGCATGGTGCCATGAACTTCCTGTCAGCTTCTACATACTCTGCTAGAACTTCCAGAAAATTCTTTTTATCAAGCACAAGCTTAAGTAATTTAAGAAACTACAGTTGTTTATCCCATTCTCTTTAATAAAGAGCTTCAGCAAGAAAAGTCCCTACCCCATGGTGCTTAAGTTGGAATACATTTACAAAATTAACTTGGAAAAATTGGAGTTGATTAGTTCCATTAGCTATTCTGTCAACAAATGCAATTCATCTAATCAGTCATAATTAGCACTGATGTTTGATGAGAGACTCACACAGGGAAGCTGGTCGACATGCTGAACTGGCCCTCCAGGGATCTGGGTGAGAGTGGCTCTTTAGCTTCAAGTTGGAAAAGGAGAGTGTATGTTTGCTTTAGCCAAGTTGGCAAAAGAAGCACATGCCCAGCCACTCACGGGTATAGGATTGTTTTGTGCATATTTAGCAAACTTGGCAACCAGACTTTAGTTTTCTCCTGGAACATGATCTAAATTCTAGAATCCTGGCACTTCAGTGAAGTCAAATGCCAACCTAACCTATGCTTCTGATTTAGTCTCCTCAGTCCAAGAACATTAGAAAGCATCGTTCATCAAGGGCAGCAATAATTAAATTACTGTGCTTACGTGGTTTAATACAATCCACTAGATGATAGAAGAGAGGCAGAGCTCATCACCCAAACTGGCAAGGCAGAAGCTTCTGGAATTGTGTGCTGCACACAGGCATGGGTCATGAGCATGAAGCATCCTGTGCTCCCCAAAATTCATTTTTCACCAAGAACAAATGCCACCTTTTACTTTCTTCAGATTTGTTATTTCAAAAAAACAGGCAGTATTTGGATTTTTGTTGTCATTTGTTTATGTGTATATGGTGTATGTGTAAGGGTATTTCATGGATGTGGGAGCACATGTGAACATGAATGTATGTAGGTGCATCATGCATATGGGAGCCACAGGTTGGCATCATGTCTTCCTTAATAGCTACATTTTATATATTGATTCTGGACCTCTCACCTGAGCCCAAAACTTACCAGTTTAACTAGTAGAAAGGGCCAGCTCAATTCTGTGTGCTGGGATTTTAAGAAGGCCACCAGCCCAGCCTAGCATTCATACAGGAAGTAGGGACTCAAACTCTTGTTCTTACATTTGCATAATAAGCTCTTTGACCTGTGAGTCACCTCCCCAACCCCTGTTTGTTTTTTAATCACCAAAATAGTCTTTAGTTCTCCTGGAAATAAAAGAGCAAGAGTTGGTGTCAACACCAAGAATCCCCTAGACCTGTTCCCCAGATGAAGTTTCACTCCTTTTCTTTTTAAAAAGATTTACTTATTTATTATGTGTACAATATTCTGCCTGTATGTCTGCCTGCAGAGCAGGAGAGAGCACCAGATCTTATTATGGATGATTGTGAAGCACCATATGGTTTCTGGGGACTAAACGTAGGACCCTGTAGTAAGAGGGGAAGAGGTGCGGGTTGTGTTCCCGGCACCCAGCTTCCAGCTCCCAGCCGCCAGCCTGCTCAGCCACTGGTTGCTTGTACCCGAAATAACCACATGAGAACTGTATTCATTTAAACACTGCCTTGCCCATTATCTCTAGCCTTTTCTTGGCTAGCTCTCACATCTAAACTAACCCATTATAAAAGTCTGTATGTCACCACGAGGTGGTGACTTACCGGACGATTCTAAGGTACGTCCATCTTGGGCGGAAGAATCATGGTGTCTGCTCACTTCCTTTCTTCCCCAAACTCTGTTCTGTCTACTCTGCCCACCTAAGGGCTGTGTCCTATCTTACAGGCCAGGCATTCTCTTTATTAACCAATGAAAGCACACAAAATAGAGAAGAACCCTCCTACACCAGGACCCCTAATAGCCAGTGCTCTAAACCACAAAGCCATCTCTCCAGCCCCTGGAGTTGCATTCTTATACTTAGATTTTTCCATATTTCTTTTTCAACTATGTATCTCACTTTGACTTGCAAAAATGTAGGTCTTCATTCAAAATCTTCTTCCTCTGCTTCTTTCCTTCATTTTCTTATTTCTCATGCTTAATCTGACTCTTTCTTTTTTGTAAGGTTAGGCTGTGCTATTTAGATAGCTCTGAGTTCCAGGCTCAATTGATCCTCCTCAATCTGGAGAGTAGGTGGGTATAGAAACCTTTGCCATCATACCTGGCTTTCAACAATTTTTATTTTTAATTAGTAATGATTTAATGTGCTGTTTTTGTTGTGAAATAATCCTCTTGTATACTATAAAGACTTATCACACAAATTGGTTTATTAAAATTCTGATTGGCCAGTAGCCAGGCAGGAAGTATAGAAGGGATAACTAAACTAAGGATGAGGGGAAGGAGAAGGGTGGAGTCAGTAATCACCATCCAGACACAGAGGAAGCAGGATATGAACTTGCCATGTTAATAAGGATACCACCATGTAGCAGAGTGTAAATAATGAATATAGTTTAACTTAAAATGCAAGAGCTAGTTAATAGTAAGACTGAGCTAATAGCTGAGCATTTGTAATTAATATAAGCCTCTCTTTGGTGAGTGCCAGGTATTTGGGAGCAGGTGGGCAGGAGACAGACATCAGATTGCATATGGTACCCAAATGTTCAGCAAGAATTTCTACATAAAGTCTGAGAAAGCTTTAAAAAAAGTGGGGGCAAGTCTAAATACACAAAAGAACAAAGTCAAGCACAGCTTCTTGGTAGCAGCATTTTTTCAGGTGGGCTCTGCTTGCTAGCAGTGAGCAGAGGTATGGTTCTTTTAAGAGAAAGCTTTCTGGCTCAGTGCTAGTAGCAAAAGTCATCAGCTTGTATCAGAGGTCCTGAAATCAAACACTGAAAAGATGTTTATGAGAGGTAGTAACATACTGCTCAGTGACAGCATAGGTCCATAAATTTCCCAGATTTAGGACAATAAATGTGGCTCCCACCATTACCTCTGTGTTCTTAGGACCAAAGACTGTGGCCAAAGCAGACACCACAGTCATCGCTTTGATTCTAACCAAGCTGCTTAGCAGTTTAAAGACAAATGTGGCCAGAAAAAGATAGAGATATGCAATAAAGACAGATTCAGACCAAAGTGGGTTAAAAAAAAAGAAAACACTCTAAACAGGTTACAATATGTTTAAAAATATATGTAGACTTAGAGGAGAAAAGAAAAAAAGTAGAGAAAGTCTGTTAAGAAGAAGTAAAATAAATAAATAAAAGAAGTAAGCCATATAAAAATGGAACATACACAGAGATTCTGTATTATGTATATTATTGTGTTGTCTTTAAATTTTTTGATTTTTAAGAGATGTTGGATTATGAAAGATGCTAGATTAAACCAACCTATATATTTTAAAAATATCTTGACTTCAAAATTTAAGTCAAAAGATATGTCACTTTGTAAAAGAGGTTATACTTTTATATTTACAGGAAATGAGAGCCTATGGATTAATTCTGGGTTAAGAAAAATCAGATTTGATCAACATGCACAAAACTCAAGTCCAAATGGGACAAAGACTTCAATATAAAACCACTTACATTAAACCTCATAGAAGAGAAAGTGGGAGAACACTTGAATGAATTGGCACAGGAGACCAGTTCCTAAATATAATCCCAGTAGCACAGACACTAAAAGCAACAGTTAATAAATGGTACTTCCTGAAACCGAGAAGCTTATGTAAAGAAAAGGACATGGTCAACAAGACAAAACAGCAGCCTACAGAATGGGAAAAGATCTTCACCAATCCTACATTGGACAGAGGACTGATCTTCAAAATATACAAAGAACTCAAGAAACTTGACATCAAAAGAACAAATAATCCTATTTAAAAATGGAGTACATACCTAAACAAAGAACTATCAACAGGCAAATCTCAAATAACTGAAAGATATCTAAGGAAATGCTCAAAATCCTTAGCCATCAGAGAAATGCAAATCAAAACAACTCTGAGATCCCATCTTACACCTGTCAGAATGGCCAAGATCACAAACACTGATGACAGCTTATGCTGGAGAGAAGGTTGGGTAAGGGAAAATTCCTTCATTGCTAGTGGGAGTGCAAACTTGTACGGCCACTTTGAAAATTAGTATGTCAATTTTTGTGAAAATTAGGAAACAATCTACCTCAAGATCCAGCAATACCACTTCTGAGTATATACCCCAATTAAGCTCATTCATACCACAAGGACATGTAGTCAACTATGTTCGTAGTAGCATTATTTGTAATAATCAGAACATGGAAACAACCTAGATGTTCCTCAACCAAAGAATAGATAAAGAAAATGTAGTACATTTACACAATGGAATACTACTCAGTGGTAAAAAAAATAATGACATCTTGAAATTTGCATGCAAATGGATAAATCTAGAAAAAAACATATTGAGTGAGATATCCCAGACCCAGAAAGACAAATATAATATGTTCTCACTCATAAGTTGCTTTTATACATAAAGCAAAGAAAATCCAGCCCATAATCTACAACCCCAGAGAACCTAGACAACAAATGCATCCTCTTCTTCCCTTGAAAACTCATACTATGTAATGTCTCTGGGTGTTTCTCCTCCTCTGTCTCATAAATATGAATTTGCCCCTTACCCTTTATGTGGCCCTTTAACCCTTTCCTCATTTCACCTTTGGATAAGCACTCTACTTCACATGAACTGTTGAAACTAAGTTCATTGTGTGGTGTGTACAGTAACATCCAGGTGATCATTGAAACAAAGGCTGATGTGTACATTGCTCCAACCAGGGAATGCAGGTAGTAACATTCAGAAATATTGATACTATATAATGGTAACTAATTTTAAGTTATGTTCTTACATTAAACCAAACAAAAACAAATATCAAGTTGCATTCTTATGAATTTTTTAACTGAATGCAAGCTCAGTTGTAAAACAAAGAATGTAAATGTTTGTAAGGCAAACACGTGTGTATTGAAGAATAAATTGTAAAACTGAAATGAATGTTTACAAAAAGCATAAATTTTCCAATGAAACTGACCTTGTTTGGTCTAACTCTCTCTTCTCCAAACAACAGTTTCAGATTTTTAACTACATGGATAATTCTTTATAGCTTTCCCCATGAGTCTTAGAATCTATATTGAAAACTAAGTTCAAGTTTCCTCCCAAACCTGCTTCATTCCTGGGATAGGATCTCTGTGACTACTTCCATGAGTTCAATAATGGCTCTATCTTAAAATCTTGTAACACTGCAGTTCCTCTCTCTCTTTATTGATGTGTTCAAACAGTTGCTAGGCAACCTCATTGATATGAGACAATGTTCTTTTATCTTGTCACTTGTATTATTTTAATAAGACACTGATTGGTCAGTATCTAGGCAGGAAGTATAGGCAGGGTTACCAGGCAGAAAGTAGAGATGGAATGATGAAAACAGGAGAATTCTGAGAAGAGAAAAAAGTCATTCTGTAGTTGTCACCCAGACAGAGAGAAAGTAAGATGAGAATGCTTCACTGGTGAAAGGTACCAAGCCACATGTCTAACACAGACAAGAATAATGGGTTAATATAAGACATAAGAATTAGTTAATAAGAAGCCTGAGCTAATAGGCCAACCAGTTTATATTTAATGTAGGACTCTGTGTGTTTCTTTGGGACTGAAAGGCTGCGGGACTGGGCAGGACAGTGACCTCAGTCAAAGCCTCATGTTTACCCTTTCATTCATTTTGCAGTGCCCTTCTTATCTTGATTATCCTTCATCTAGTTTCTACATCATTATTTATTTGTTTTGGAGGAGGCTCTCATGCCATGGCATATGTGCCAAGCCAAAGGACAACTTGGCAACAGGCACCTTTACTCACTGAGATATCCCTCAGGTTTAAGATTCTACTTACTTTTGCTTAATGTATTTTCAGTATGTCTGAAAGGGTTATTGTTGTCAACTTGGGTGAATTCAAAATCATTTATGAGCTTAAGGAAACAACCCTCTGAATGGGTTCATGGAGATGATGGTGGAGACCTCTCTAGACATGATTAGATTGAGTACTGTGATATCATCAATGCTTAATATGGTGACATTATCAAGAAATGGTAAAAGGTAGGGGTAGAGTTCTAGTTATAGGAAGTGGGTCACTGAGGGCATTTCCTTCTTGTTCTCGCTTACTTTGGATTATTAGCCTTTTCTTTGCTCTCAATCTACCATGAAGAAGAGCCTCTGCCACATGATTTCATCATGAGGTTCTTTCTAACCACAGAGTGCCATGGACCAAGCCCTCTGAAACTGTGAACCAAAAGAAATAATTCCTCCTTAAATTGGTTCTGTCATGCATTTGATGATGGCAACAAAAAAATTAATTAAAATTAATATGATGTGGGAGTACCCTCTATGTGTTGCTTGTATTAGTTAATGAATAAAGAAACTGCCTTGGCCTGATAGAGCAGAACTTAGGTAAGTGGAGAAGACAGAACTGAATTCTGGGAGGAAGAAAGCAGAGTAGAGAGATGACATGGATCTACTGGGAATTTTACCTGGTAAGCCACTGCCATGTGGCAATACACAGATTAATAGAAATGGGTTAAATTAAGATGTAAGAATTAGCCAATAAGAAACTAGAGCTAATGGGCCAAGCAATGATTTAATCAATACAGTTTCTGTGTGGTTATTTTGGGGCTAAGCTAGCCGGGAGGCCAGGACAAACAAGTAGCCCCTCCTTGCAACAATCATATTCATTACTTTTCCCCTTGCTGTGCCAAATGATATGACAGAAGCAACTTGAAGAAGAAAACATTTATTTTGGTTCCCAGTCTGAGGGTGCAACCATCATGTGGGAAAGGCATGCCAGCAGGAGCATCAGTGGATGGTCACATTGTGTCTGCAATCAGGAAACAAGAGACCAGTGCTTATTCTAGTTTACGCTCTAATGTTATGACAGAACACTCTGACCAAAAACATCTTGGGAAAAGGGGGTTTATTTGGCTTACATGTCCCAAGTATACTCCATCACTGAGTAAAAGTCAAGGCATGAACTCAAGCAAAGGCCATGAAAGAATATTGCTACTGGGCTTGCTTTCTTATACCCAGAACCACCTATCCAGGAATGACACTGTCCAGAGTGGGCTCAACCCTCCTACATTAATTACTAATCAAACAAGCACCCATGAAAATGTCCCATAGACATGTCTACAAGGAAATCAGATGGAGTCATTGTCCCAATTGAGGTTTCCCTTTCCTGGTGGCCTGAACTTGTGTTGAGTTGACAAAAATTAACCAGAACAGTGGCAGTTCTCAATAGTTTTCTCCTTTCCCCCTTTTAATTCAGTCCATATATAATAAGGTACTGCCCACGATTAAGATGCCTGGTCAAACCTCAGGAACATTCTCCAGACACACCTGGATATGTCTCCTAGTTAATACCAAATCTAGCCAAATTGACAATGATAATTAACCCTTACAATATCCTATAGTTTTGTGTACATAACTTTGCTGGCAGAGGCTGCTCATTCATTCCTTTCTACTTAGACCTAAAATAATCACACAGAAACTGTATTATTTGCAATACTGTTTGGCTAATACCTTAACTGTATTTCTAGCTAGCTCTTATATCCTAAACTAACCCATCTCCATTAATCTGTGTGATTGTGGCCCACCAGCAAAGTTTTGGTGGGCTCTGGAAGAGGCATCTGTCTCCTTTGGTGGTTACATGGCTTTGCCTTGACTCCAACCACTTTCTCCCAACATTCAGTTTCATTTTCCCATCTAGCTTTACTCTGCCCTATGACAGGCCAAAATAGTTTCTTTATTCATTAACCAATAAAACCCACATAATCTTCACTTTTTTGTTTAAATAAGATGGAAAGTTTTTAACTTTAACATAGTAAAATTACATAAAATGAAATATATATCAAGCAATAACTATAGTTACAATATTTATATCTACTTTTTATCATAATTAAGAAAAACTATATCTATTCTTCAATTCCATCAAAGACTCCAGGAGGATATAGTATCACCTAAGTTAACAGGAAGTGCATTTTAAGTAACTTTCAAAACTCTAGAATTGAGAGAGACAATTCACTGCCTGGACAACCACCCAAAGTTGTTCTGTGTCCTAACCAGCAGGACACAAATCAAGAGCACAGCACAAACCTTGAAGGAGAAAAGTGACAGGTACAAGAGACATGAGTAATGGACAGCAAGTATGTATTCTGATCAAGCTGCCAACTTTATTTTTTCTCAGGGGCATTATATAGCAAAAAAAGCACAGGAGAGAGTAGGATACTGGAATGACAGGTCTGGAGACATCGGTAACTGATAGGAAGAAATAAGGAATTGCTGAAGGTCTATAAATGTTTATGGGGAAAATGCTAATTACTTCTGGAGCCCTCAGGAGACCCAGAGACAGAATGCATGGTCCTCTCCTTGTAGTGCTTTGCCTTGCACTCCTTGTTGGTGCCTGTGCCTGTTGTGGACAGACATATCTCTGGGTTTTATGTGGCTCCTATAGGAGACTTGTTCTCAAGGGACTCTTCTAGTCCTCAATCAGCCAGATCAAGCTGGTGATAGTGGACTTGAATGGGCTTGGAGGCCAGGGAGTCCACCTGTTGGCAAATAAACCTAGTGAGCCTATTGAAGGCCCATGGTCCAAAAGCCATCAATAATATAAAGTCCTAAAAGGGATCCCAAAAGGGAAGGTAAAAGGGGGGAGGTGGACAACCAGTTTTTAAACCATCCCTCCTCTTGCTCTCTTTGCTTTCTTCTATGCTCTAATTTTTTCCTGACTTAGCCATACTGCCTCTAACTATTCCAGTGTGATCAGTATAGAACAACATTCCTCTTTTAAGGCAACACAAAGGATCAAAATTTAAAATTCTTAACATTAAATGCATTAAACCCAAACATTTACAGGGTGTGTCAAACTTTTCTCAACATCTATAAGCAGTTACAAATATTATCAGGTCAATTTCATAATTCTTAGCATTGTTGGCCAATACCAACTTTTCTGAACATGTTATATGTAGTTGCAAATATCAGGTCAGTACCATTAAGAGTATAAATGACATTGCTGTTATCAAATACCAGTTTCATTCTCTTAGCAACCATTAAATCCTTAGGCTGCCTCCTTTCTTAACTGAAAAGAGGTTTTAGTAATTTTTTATTTTCAATCTTTCTTTCCCTGGGGGAAAGCTTAGTTCTTAGTTCTTAGGTTTAATATTTTAATCAAAATCAGTTCTGTGTCCCAGAGATTAAAACAGTCAGATGTTTATTCTGCATCTCAGCACCATACCCTGACACTTCCATAATATTGGAGCATCCATCTTAAGTCTACAGGCCCATAGTATCTGGCAGGCTTTTCCATTAAGCAGGAAATTCTAAGATCTATTCTGCCTATCAGTTTCTTTCTTCTGTGTCCTTCAGAATGTCTGGCAGACCCTCTCATGAAGCAGGAACCCTGAAGGACAGTCTCACCTTCAGGTAAGTTCAGCAGTCATTTTTCCATGGGTCCTGCATTGGCAGTTCATACAGCATAACATCAAGCAGTCCAGGCAATAGCAGTTTTTTGCCCAAGTGGCTAGCAAACTTTATAAGGAGTCTCTTTGAAGCCCATCATCTTCTTGAAGTAGATTGGTGCTGCCAGGAGAAGATGTGTCTCATTGTTATGAAAAGTCTTAAGTTCTTAAAAAATTTTAAATGCCATATTCTGTAGGTCTTTGAAAGGTTTGAAGATTATCTATTTAACTGAATTATGGGTTAATTTAAGATGTAAAAGTTAGTTAATAAGAAGCCTCAGCCAATAGACCAACCAGTTTATAGTTAATGTAGGCCTCTGTGTTTTCTTTGGGTTTGAACAGCTGAAGTATCAGATGGGACAGAAACCTCTGTCAGTATAACTTTGAATCTTCATTATTGCATAAGTTTTCTCTGACTGCCAACTGTAATATTAAGGGTCTTCTTTGTTGGGGTTTCTGTCCTGCCTGGTCCCCTAACCATTTACTCCCAGAGAAAATCACACAGAGAGTCTATGTTAGGTTATAAACTTATGAGCCCATTAGCTCAGGTTTCTTCTTAGCTCTTGTTGCTTATATTAACCCATTATTCTTATCTATGTTAGCTACATGGCTTGATACCTTTCTCAGCAGAGCAGGGTCACATCTTGTTTCTTCGGTGATCTGGGCAGAACTGCCGAGGGAGCTTCCTGATTCCCAGAATTCTCCTATTCTCATCACCCCACCTCTACTTCCTATCTGGTTGACCTGCCTATACTTCCTGCCTGGCCAATCAGCATTTATTTAAAACATGATTGACAGAATATAGACAATTATTCCGCACCACGCTGCACCAGTCAACATCTAAGGAAATAGGATAGAATTCTTCAGCCTGGCAAACATAATCTTACTGTTCTCTGTTTCTAACCAGCAACATTCTCTAGGTGCTCACAGAAAATTTTCCTCAGAGTCTTATGTCGATATTACAATTTTTTCCATGTGTAAAGGGAAAGGTGACAGTCCAGGTCATTAACCACATGAACATCTTAATGGGTAAAGTTTACTTTTGAAGTCTGCTCTGGTTCTTCTGACAGAAGGTCCTCACCTCGAGACTGACATATATTATGTGGAATCAATCATCTGCTGAGTTAACTTTGTACCAGCACCCTCTCTCCCTGTACAATGCTGCTGTCAGCTTCCTTGGGCTCCATGAATTTCTATGTATGTGCATGGTTTTGCCTTCCTGTGATATTAGCAAGAGCCAAAGAACCTAAGATATTAAACTATAATTTTCTCAGACACTTGCCTTCAGAATAAGTTTTGAGATGCTACCATGAGCTAGGAAATCTGTGAACTAATTGAGAAGCAATGGACCAATGCTGTCTTCTCCCTGGTGCTTTACTGAGAACGACAATCATCTATGACGTTCAATCTCTAAACAGTGTTTTGTTATTGTTGTTTCCACGTTACCATTGCAAGAATCACTTAGCCAAGACAGGGAATATAAACTCTACTTTTCAGCTGTCACTCTGTTGGAATGCCATAGAGCACAGTGACTTAGCCTTAATCTCACTGATTCTTCTCTAGCAAAATGCTTGTATACTCTCTGGCTTTTTACCTGGACTTTGGAAAGGGCTCTGTCCCTGACACTTTGCAGATGAGTGGCATGTGCTATACTGAAGTGACTTAAAGAGAAATCTTTAAATTGACAGTTTTCATGTTCCCAACTCTCACCCGACTACTGTTACGTTAAAATCCTCAGTGCTGCCATTAAGGAAAACCAAAGATCAATTTTTCATTTTTTTCTAGACAATTTTACCCATTTTAGCTCTTGTCTCATGTCAGCTACAGAGAGTGGCTATTGCTAGTTCATTGGCTTTTTTCATTTTCTCCTTTAGCCTCACAGAAAAAGGAAAAAAGTTCTGGGCTGTGAAAGGCATAGCAGGTAAAAAAAACTTTAACCATCACATCTTCTTTGTTAACTTGATGTTCCATGTGAAGGCCATTAGACATAATTCTGTATAACAAGCAATTAGATTAAATCCAGCTAACGATAGAACCAGGAGATGCAGACAGACAATGCCCTGAACATTCTAGTAAGGATCTGAAAGATTCCAAATACTCTCCTGTCACCCTTCGAGAAAATGGCAAACAGTTTTAATTTCATAAAAGAAATTTCACTAAATACAATGGCCACTTTACTCCTAGTACATATTCACATAGGCACATATTCACAGACAGAAAGAAAGAAATGTACCCAAGGGCAGAAGCATAATATAATCATGCTGGGCTCTCAGCAAAGCTAGCAGTTTGTCACTTTCTTGGTTTCTATTGTCCTTTGAAAAGGAAATGAACCGGGCAAGCCCATGTGTTTTAACACGTGCTCCCCAGCCCGTGACATTGTTTGAAAGACTGTAGAACCTTTAGGAGCATAAGCCTTGTTGGAGGGAGTATGTTATGAGGAAGGGGGCTTTGGGATTTTATGGCTCCACTTCCTATTTTCTCTCTGTTTCCTGACTGCTAATGTAATGTGATCTCATGGTACCCTGCCTGCCCTGCTAGGATGGCTGTGATGTCCATGATGGCCATGATGGCACTGTACCCCTCTGGAACTGTGAGTCAAATAAACCTTTCCTCCTCAAGTTGCTTTTGCCAGGGTGTTCTATCAGAGCAACAAAAAAGAAAGCAATACAACTTCTTTCCGGCAACTTCTTGACTTCCAAATTTGACATAAAAATGAAAACCTTGAATGCTCAAGACTGTGACTTTCAAGCCACTAAGTCAACACTTGTGTGATTCTCACAAACACCAGCAGGAGATCTTCTGATTACTAACTGGGAGCTTTTTAACAATGCAATCAGAATGACTTTGCTTCTTAAAATAAGATAGCTGCTGCATAGGCCTGACAGAAAGCAAATAACAGTATCAGCCAGCATAGCAAGAAACCCAAACAACTCAGTCAAAACAGCAACAAATAGATAAACCTCTAAGTTCTGTTCACACCGGGGTCTTATGCAAACACAACTCAATTTGCTGCTTCATTCACTGATGAGGAGACCGCTCATCAGTGAAGTGTTTCTCTTGCAAGTAAAAAAAGGAGCTGAACTCAATCCCTGGAACCCAGGTGCCTTAGTCAGGGTTATTTAGCAGAGCAGCACTGAACCCAGAGCGAGAGTGAGTATGTGTGTTTGTGTGTATTTGTGTGTATCTGTGTGCATCTGTATTAAAAAGAGGTTAATTAGAGCAGCTTACAGGCTGTTATCTGTAGTCCAATAATGGCTGTCCCCCACAGGAAAGGTGAAGAACCCAGTAGCTGCTCAGTACACATCTTAGCTCGTCTTCAGGTCCTATTGCTGTTCTGATAAAACAGGTGCTAATTCCAAAGTAGAAATTCCCCAGCAGTAGTATAGATAAGCTTGTCAGCAAAAGGAAAAGCAGTCAAACAAAAACAAAACAAAAGAAAAAAACAAATAAACAGCAAAAAAAAAAAAATTCCCCCCAAAATGTTTCCTTCTTTCATGCCCTTAGAGGCTGCCACTAGTTATGACCCAGATTTAGCATCAGTCGTCTGCCTCAAATAACTCAATCAAGAAAATCCCTCACAAGCATGCCCAGCTGCTTGGACTTTAGCTGATTCTAGATGTAGTCAAACTGACAACCAAGATTAGTCATCACAATTGGTTAAAAAGAAAAAAGTAAGCAAACAAAAATAAAACAGTGGGACAGAAGGTTGTATTGAGGGGTTTAATACCACAGATTAAGCTCTGGGGCGTGTTTCAGCCACCTAACGCACTTGGCAAATACCAGGCCAGTAATAAACACTGAAGACCTTAGAAGTCCACCTGAAGTGTCTTCTGGCTTTTCCATTCATTCATCTGCGCGCACGTACAAATTAACATTTGTTAAAAGCAGTAGTGTGTTGCTGGTCATGATGTCACCCACACCTGTAACCCCTGGCACGTAGAAGGTAGAGGGAGAAGGCTAGTAACTTGAAGGCTAGCCTATGCCACACAGTAAGAGCCTGACAAAAATAATCCAAGTGATCTGAAAGCTGAGCATAGAATGGCCTGAGAATGCACCTGTAAGCCCTCAATCTGGACTGGAAAACACAATGAGTATAGAGGTAGGGATGTTGCTAAAAGTCTTTAATTAGAGCTCAAAAATACAAACTCCTTATTCCTAAGACCAGAACAGTATTCTCGTCCCTCTAAAATAACGAAGACTCCCTGGAGATCATCAGAATAACTTTTCAAGCCTGATTAAAAGGCATATCAGTTTCCAGGAATGGGGTTTATTTTTCAATCTCATTTCCTTCTATGAAAACCTTTATTAGAATTTCAATTCGGTGTCTGGCCATATAATTTAACAGAATGTTGTGCTTTCATAAGACTATTTCCATCACAGTGGATTGTTCATCATGAATATAAATATAATCCATAGACTCCAACAAGATTTGTTACATTTTGAGGACTGTCTTAAAATAAAGTGTATAAATTGGCACTGAAAACTACACTACCACATTACCTGTATCTTATATTGTACTGAGTAAGTCTTTCATGTACTCAGCCCATTCGACGGAGATAATTAGATAGCACAGGAAACGCTAGCATTACAAAATCAAAGAATTTAGGACTCATTGTGAGTTGTAACTGCCAATCAGGTTCAGGTAACTGTGGTGCGTGACTGCCACCTACTGGAAAGGATTAAAATTGCAATGTCTCGCCAACTTCATCCTTGCACCAGGCTTTTCCCTATATCTAATGCACATCACCTAATGTTAGGTGAGCAGCTTGTGGATAGCTTTGTAGGGAAACCAGGCTAGAATGATTTTCCCTTGGTCATTATGTTCTACCTCGTATATGCATTAAATGCAGAGGTGTTTTGTACGTTTGTGGAGCAGCCACTTCTCCTTATTCTCTAATGTATGCATTCTACTGTATTCATTTCCCCTTGAAGAACACGTTAATATTCATGTTAAACAAAGACGAAATGAGAGCCAGAGATCTGGTTCAGTAGTTAAAAGCACATACTGATGTTGCAGAGGACCTGAGTTTAGTTCCAAGCAACCACGTTTGTAACTTCAACCTCAGGAGCTCTGTCTCTGGCCTCTTCAAGCAGCCCACATATGTGCATGAACATAATAGCACACCACACACACACACATCACTCAAAATAATAAAAATCAAGAAGAAATGGGCAAAGCAATACATGACATAGTTTTAAGGCAGTGTAACATGTTGACTGATGACCTACGTTTTAAGTCTGAAGAGAAATAAGCTAAAACTTTCTCGTAATCTATGTTGGCCCATTTACAAGTTTCTTAATTTTTTTTCTTTTTGAGACAGGAATCTTGTGTACCCCAGGAAAGCCGCGACAGGAATGGCCTTGAATACTTGATCCTTCTGCATCCATCTCCTGAGTGCTAGAATTACCACACCTGGTTTTGTTTATTAAATTCTTTAAGACTTGGTTTGTTTACCTCCAAAATGGGAAAACCCTACTGTGACTGGAACAATTAAAAGGAAAAATGTTTATAACGTACTTGGCACAGAATAAGTACATGGTACCAATGCCATGGTCTTAACGCCACCGAGGAATCTGTTGAGAACTTAATAAAGACATTAGAAATGTTAAGTGTGCATGCCAAGAGTTCTTCCTTCTCTATTTTTCATGTTCTCAATTCCCAATCTGTATCCTACTGCAAAATCCTACAGCTCTATTGAATGCGGGCTCCATGCAGGTATGCACAGAGCATAAGTGTTCACGCAGCCATACATCCTTGGGGTATTTAGAAGCTAGGCTGTAATATTCAAATCACTATTTTAAAAATCTCTAACAGCACTCAGAATTACTTGACTAGTTCTGAGCTCTCCCTGGGGTGGTCTGCAGAAGTATTAATTCATATTACAGCAGATATTACATTTTGTTGCCTGCCACGGACCCATCTTGTATGCTCAGGGAGCTATCTGCTCATGAGCCTATGCTAGAATGTTAGTCAGACCACAGGACTCCAGTTAGCATGAGCTCTGCCTGCTTGTGGAACACAGAGCACAGAGGAAGAATTGGTGTTGTTCCCAAAGTGAGGTAAAATACAGAGCCCAAGTTCTCTCCTCCACAGACTCTACTGCAGCCATATTCTATTCTGAGGCTGCTACCTCTGTGGTCCTAAGACATTTCTAATATAACATAATTGGATTCCCACGGTATTCTCATTTGCCTTGATTCGAGAGAGACTAGTTCCCAAGGACTGTGGGAGGGGAGTACAGGAGCTACGTGTGCAAGAGTGCCCATGTGTATGTGAAGCCCCGAGGACAGGGCTTCCCTCTGCCCTAGAACTTGCCAAGTAGGCCAGTTTGGCTGGTGATAAGTTCCCAACAATCCCCCTGTCTCCACTGCCCCAACACAGGAATTCCAAGTCTGACACCGCACACAGCTCTTTATGTGCATTCTGGAATCACACACAGCCCTTGTACTTACATGGTAACTACTTGGTTAAACCACCAGCCCAGGTCCTCATGAACCTTATGAGAGGGAGGAGGGCACTTCCCATAGAGTTCTAACAAGCAGCTTCTCTTGACTCTGATTTCAATGCTAAAACATTCCTTACCTGGCAAGCTCCTAAAATTAATCTCTTGTTTTACCAACTACAGTCAATCAGAGTCCATCCCTAGGGACAGATGGGATCACCTTCTATTGAGTGCCATGAGCTGCAAGGAGAAGGGGAGAAGACTGCTCTGCTTTGAACTTGAACACTGGCCCCAGAAATTTACATGGGAAAGGCTTGATAAGCTGGTTGTAATAGGAGGTACTGGGGACCTTTATTTAGGATTGGGCATGAGGGAGTCCAGTAGGAATTCTTGGGTCACTGTGGACATACCCTCCAAAAGAGAAGCTCAAGATGTGATCATCCACTCTGCCTCAGTCTCTGCCAAAAAGTGCCTCCATTACCAGAAGGCTGAAAGCTGGGGCGAGTCATCTTCACCTTGACCTTCACAATCCTGAGCCAAGGTAAACCTAGCTTTAAAGTAACTTGTGTTGGGTGTGTCCTTTCAGTGACAGAGGCTGACTAAAACAGGAATGCAAGTCAGGTTCTCCTATGGGGCAAGAGGAGTCTGGAAACAAGGCATGTGACTAAAATTCCTCCCACCCAGCACACACAGATTTTACCTTCGATTTGAGAAAATCAATGTTACATGTTGAGCTGTTTATGATCTTTTAATGACTTTGTTTTTATCCTCGAAAGCCAGGCATAGTGGCACATTATTAGATGCCAAGGCAGGAGGGTCTTCTGAGATACAAGGAGCTTGAGGCCACAGAGAAACCCTTTGTGAAGAAAAAAAAAAAAAGATACCCTAAAACTCGTGAGTGTGTGTTTGTATGCGTGTGAAGGTATGAGTGTATAAAGGATTTATATGTGCATGTGGAGGCCAAAGGTCAACCACGGGTGTTGTTCTTCAGGAACCATCCATATTGTTTCTTGAGACAGGACTTCTTCATGGGCCTAGAACTCACCAGTCTAGCTAGGATGGCCAGTGAGCTCCAGGAACCCTGCTGTTCCTGCCTCCCAAATACAAGCATGTGCCACAACACCTGGCCTTTTACTGTTAGACCCTGAAGTTCAATCAGCGAGGAGGAGTCGTCCCAAGAAAACACTCTCACACTGAAGTTGATGTAAAATCATGAGGATTTTAATTCTGTCGCGACAGGGTCTTTCAGCATTCAATAAGTCAAAAGACCCCAAAGAGCTGGTACAGGCTACTTTTAAAGTAAAAGGCCACAGAAACAAAGGGGAAGTCTGAGGGTTGTTTTTCAACTATTATGATTGCCTTATTCAAAAGGCTACTGGCAATGATTGGTCTTAGCCATGGTGAGAGAGTGGTTGGTAGATCAGGCAGGGTAAGGGGAAACATCTGTGAGTCATCCTAACCCTATCTAAGGAACTGAGTCAATATCTAAGGGTTATCTTGCCCAATTCCAATAACTGAGTTCCAGCTGGAGAGCATCCAGAAGGACACAGGGAGATGGAAAATTCCCAACATTCTAGTACGTGCATGTGTAGTTGTTAGGTCCTTGGTTCCCAGGGGAAGGGGGAGCCATAATGCTGAGAGACCTCAGAAATGGCCTCAGAGTTGTCCTAGAGTTTTTCATTACTTGGGCCTTTGTGTTTATGTGGCAATCAGTTTGGTTTGATGAATTTGATCCACATCCCTAGCCCCTGAAACAGGTTTTTAAGAGAATACTTTCTGGCAGTCTGCACAGGAAGAATCAATGTGTACTGATCAAAACATCACATATTTAGATCTGTATTAATACAGCACTTCCGTGAGTGTTCACTATACTGATCCGAAACAAGGAGCATACATACATTAAAACTCTGAGTGGGTGTCTGTGTGTGTGAGTCTCAGTCTCCCCATCTGTGAAGTGTAAAATGACACAGAAGTCGCATATCCCTTCACAGGGTTTGTATTCTAGTCTGTGAACCCATAGCCTTCTACATTACTGTCCTAAGTAGTTGTTTTGGTTTTGGTTTCTGTCTACTTGACATAAGTCAGGGTCATCTAGGAAGAAGAAACCTCAACTGAGAAAATATCTTCATTGGATAAGCTTGCAGGCAAGTCTATGAATTTTCTTGATTAATGATTGGCATGGGAGGACCCAGCAACTTGGGGCAGTTCCATACCTGGACAGGTGATCTGGGCTGTATATGAGAGCAGGCTGAGCAAGCCATGTAAAACAAGCCAGTAAACAGTGTTTATCCATGGCCTCTGCTTCAGTTCCCACCTTGAGTTCCTGCCTTGTCTTCCATTCACAATGGCTTGTAGTAGGGACGTGTAGCCAGACCAACCCTTTCCTTCCCAAGCTATTTCACAGTGGTCATCACAGCAGAACACAGTCATTCAAGGAAGTGTTGGCCTCCTTGCTTCTGAACGACTGTAACAACTAACAGAAAAAAAAACGCGCAGTGGTGAGGCAGCTTCCTGCATTCCAGAGTGTTCACTGGGAAGACAAGGCAGAGAAGAAAAAGAAAGTAGGACAGCACATGGTTGCTAAGCAACCATGGAATGGAACAGAAGAGGCAGCATCTGGGCAGTGGGAGTTGGTTGGTAAGGGAGAAGGTCAGCTTCAAACTATGTGTAGAAGGACAGCTGTGGCTTCAAAGATAAATCAGAATGAACAAGGGGTATTAAAAGTGTTATGGCTCACGGCTTAATATGTTTACAAAACTGACAGATAAAAGTGATGGTGAAGGATGGACTTGAGAATAAAAGTGTTATGTGTGAGAATTTGTGAAGGGACCAGTACATACAACTGTGTGTGCCTGCAAAATCATAGGATAACCACTGGTGCTATTTCTCAGCCATCTTTGTGTGTGTGTGTGTGTGTGTGTGTGTGTGTGTGTGTGTGTGTGTGTGTGTGACAGAGTCTCTCAAATCTTACAAAATAATCCAGGCTGGCTGGCAGTTAGCCCCAAGAATTTGCTTGTCTCTTATTCTTGGCCCAGTGGGGAGTTTCCAAGGGTATGTTGTAGTGGTCCAACCCCAACATTAACTATCTCTCTGGCCCAGTGTGGAGGCACGGGAATAATTGAGTCACACAGCAATATCAGAAGGGAGACTCAGGGTTCATTCAAATCCTGAAAACCTGCATGTATTCTCCAAACAGCTTTTATCTCCAAAGGTAAACTGAGGGAGAATTTCATTAGCATTCTGTTTCTGGGGTAGCAGGTCTAAAGTCAGCTCTGTCACTAACTTGGATTAACATCTCTTCCCAGGCGTCCCCATAATTACAAAGAAAGGAGCAGAACAACATCCGCATATCTTGAGCTCAGGAGACAGCCAGTCTGTCAGTGCTTTTACCACCTCTGTTGCTACGGTGGCTTAAGAGCCTGGCTGCTAATACAGTGCAGAAATATGTGGCCTGTATAATATGTATGTCACCAAGCCTGATCTTCACGCTTGTACATTAGGCAGTTCTCTGTCTGAGCCATCTCCCCAGCCACATAGACCATGTTTGACAATGTGGTGGCTACAAATCTGTGGCCCATCCAGCTCCAGCGCTGAGCTTATGATGCTGAATGTATTTTTCACAACAATGCTAGAAAGATATGCCAGCAGTGGTAGTCCACATTTTACCCTCAATTTACTTTGCCCTAAGTAAAAACGAAATGATCACTCTGGTTAGAGTCTAGTCCTGCAACCTCCAAGACCGCAGCACCTTTCACAGCTGTCTGCTTCTTAGAAGAGACATTCCTCCACATATCTATGTGCACGTGAGAGTCTACTCATCTCCAGTGGCCAGCCTGAAAAACCAAAATTGTTTATAACAAACCTGCATCTTCAGTACAAATGGCAATGGCTTTCTGCTCCCATCACCCAGGCCTTCCTTGGTTAGAGACGGATGTGTGGCTTCACAACTTAGATCATCTACTTATTAAATAGATCCATCACACGATGATGGTGGCATTCCTTATCAACCCCTGAGCTTGATTGTGGACATATTAGAGAAAGAACACAGAGGCAGTTTTGCCTTCTAACTTAAATTAGATCCAAGGGCTTTATTGGAAAGTAACGTAATCACTAACCTGGGTTATATGCAATTCTGTATTTGATTTCATTGAAGAAAAGAGAGAAAGGAGGGAAGGGGGAGAGGGATGGGGGAGAGGGAAGGAGAAAGGGGTGAGAGGGGGAATGCATGAAAGAACACTGACAAGGTAAAGCTAGACCACCGAAGCACTTAGAAGGCAGATAAGCCTGGCTACCTCCTACCCTACCCTAATCGCTTATGGACCTCCACCACCTACAAGCCAGCATTTCCTGATAGCTGGACCAACCAGCCTTTCTCTGGGGTTCTTCCTGTAGTCTCTGGGGCTGAGGCGGGGCTTCCTCAGTGAGACAGAAATGTGAAACACACACACACACACACTACCTTAGCTCCTCAGCATTGCTCACTCGGGAACAGAACTGCTGTCACTCATTGCTGATCGCTGAACACTCCCCGGAAGCCCTGGAAGCCGCGGACTAGGACCGCTGAACTTCAGCACCAGCCACCATTCCTCCCCTACAAATGGAAAAGATGCCTTTTGATCTGTGACCTGCATTTAAAAACTGACATCTAGTGGCTAGGGTGGTAATTAGACATCATTTAAAAGTTATTTCTGCCTTGTTAACTGGGTTGCTCTGTGATCAAATTAAGGGATAATTTAGAGGAACTCAGGCATATTGATTGTATAATACATAATGTGTATAATTAATAGCTACCCCTAAAAGCACTATGTGAGGGATGGTAAGGATTCACATTAGCCAAAAGTCCAGGCCTGGAGGGTACTTTTTCCACAGTGATTTTGTTCACAACACATACAAAGGAAAGCTTTCAGATTCCATGATACAACTTGGCAACATTGTTACATCACTTAAGACCAGCAGAGGGTAGCTAGGTGTCAGTGGTGTCTTAGTTGGTGTCCCTGCCACTGTGACAGAATGCCCTGACAAAAGAAATCAAAGGTGCAGTCCATGGTGATGGGGAGTCAGGCAGCTGGAATGGCAATAGCTGGTCATGTGGTATCTGCAGTCTGCAGGAAACAGAACAATGAATGTTTGGTTGTTTGTGCTCAACTCACTTTCTCCTTCTTATATGGTCCAGAATCCCCTACTCAGGGAATGGCCCTGCCTGCAACTAAAGTGGATCTTCTTATGTCGATGCCTATAATCAAAATTATCCCTCCCTAGGCATGTCCAGAGGCCCCAAATCCTCCAAGACATGTCCAGAGGCCACCAATGCCCCCAGGCATGTACAGAGGTCCCAGGAACAAAGGGCTTAAGCCCCCCCCCCCACACACACATAAGCATGTCCAGAAGATCCAAATACCCCACAGGCACATGGTCAAGAGACCACAAATACCCCACAACCATGTCCAGAGGCCACAAATACCCCCACAGACATGATCAGAGGCAAAATTCACACACTGGCATCCTGGGGTCCATTTCCTAGGTGATTTTAGAGCCTGTCAAAGTGACAAGACCAGTCATCAAAAGTGGGAAAATTCTTGCTCTGGGTGCCTGAGGTGTCATCTCTCCTGGTTGCGACCCTCAGTGACTGGCTCAATACTAACAGTGTCACTCAACAGTTTTGAGTTACAGATGGGGCTTGTCCCAGCTAAGTTAGTCTATCTTGAAATGCACTGGAACTAGCAAAATTTATCTTGCAATAAAAAGAAAAAAATGAGAAGTGCCAGGCAGTGTTGGCACACCACTTTAATCACAGCAATGGGGAGGCAGAGGCAGGTGGATCTCTGTGAGTTCAAGGCTAACCAACAACTCTGTAGTTCAAGGCTACAGAGCGAGTTTATGTAAGGATGTGCTCCTTTTGTTTAATTATGTAAAAACACGTTGCTGTTCTACCTTGCCTAACTAAGGTACCTGATTGGTCTAATAAAAAGCTGAATGGCCAATAGCAAAGTAGGAGGCATAAGCAGGACTTCCAGGCAGCGAGAGCAAGTAGGAGGAAGAGTTTAGGCTGGGGCAAGACAGAAAAAGAGATGCCAGGAAAATGCCCGGGACCAGACAGACACAGAGGAAGCAGAAAAGTAGGGCATACAGAATGAAAGGCAAAAGGCTCTTAGGCAAAATGTAGAAGAACAGAAACAGGCTAAATTAAGTTAAACGAGCTAGTGTGACAAGCCTAAGCTAAGGCCAAACATGAATAATTAATAATAAGTCTCAATGTCTTTATTTGGGAGCTGCTTAGTGACCCTCCCAAAAAAAATTCCAACTACCCTCCACTGTTTAAAGTCACTCCAGGTCCCTCAAAATATGTGCTGACAAACACCAACATGATTTATTATTAATTAGGATTGTTACCCCAAATTCCTACCTGTTCTCCTACCCTGTCTCTAGGCTAGGCCTTCCCTCACACAAAACACCTCTTAATCTGGCACTTAAGTAAATAGAAGGTCTTATTCTGTGGTATCAGTCTGGCTAAATCAGGATTTCAGAGAACCCAATGGTACCAGCACAGAAGGAACTTTAAAAAGCGAAGGAAGCAGAGATCATCATCCAAGAAAAACAATGAGTCAGAGAAGAAGTCCTTGCCCATCTACATACTGGAGGAAATAAAACCTTGCTGCATGCTGGGGAAAGTGTAGCCTGGCTGTATATTGGAGGAATTACAGTCTAACTGTATACTGGAGGAAGTGTAGCCTGGCTGTATATTGGAGGAATTACAGTCTAAC
>JAQHUG010000314.1:1200392-1215051 GCA_028555095.1 Dicrostonyx torquatus
TGATAATGGCACAGGGACCTATCCCTTCTGCATGTATTGGCTTTTTGGGAACCTATTCTATATGGATGCACACCTTCTTAGACCGGGATGGAGGGAGGAGGGTCTTGGGCTTCCCACAGGGCAGGGTATCCTGCCCCCTCTTAAGGAAGCAGGGGGCAGGAGGTGGGGTAGTGGGGGAGCGGGAGGGCCTGGGACAAGGGGAGTAAATGTAAATTTTTTTTTAAAAATAAAAAAAAATTAAAAAATGAACCACATAAAAATAGGAAATGGATCCTGTATGATGCTTTGTTGACTTGAAATTTTGTAAATGATAATTTACAGAAAATGATAGTTGCTGAGAGACATTGGATTATGAAAAGTGCTAAATTTAAACAACCTATACATTTTTTAAGAAAGCTAGTGAAAATTTAATAAAGAGTGTATAGAGGACAATTAGGCAATATTGATGTCACATTATCTTAACCTGGTAACAGTAATGTCCTTTAAAAATATGATGTGCTTGTCCTTAGAAAGAATATATGTGTAAGTCCGTATGCTAAAAGGATACAAGATAACGTTATAATGCATACAAGCATCAGGAAAACACTAATTGCTGGTAAAACGTACTTGCCATGCAAGGACAGGACTTGAGTTAGATGCCCAGAACCCATGTAAACAAACAAACAGGACACAGTGGAACCCAATGTCGGGGAGTCAGACAGGATGCTCCCTAGATCCAACCTACATATTTTAAGAATGTCCTAACTTCAAAATGGAAGTCAGAAAATGTGTTGCATTGAGGGAAGAGGTTATACCTTTGTTTCCACAGGAAACAAAAAGTTATGGTTCTCTTCAAAATTAATAAAAATCAGAATTAATCAGTAGAAAACTCCTGAGGATCTCAGCTGCAGACATGAGGGAAACAGCCAAGAAAGACTACAGAACAGGTGATGTATATGCTGATCCCTTAACGTGGGAACAGCTCTGAGACTAGATGAGACATATATGTATATATGTATTTTGTTTGCATATATATTTCTGCACCACATAAATTGAGTGCCTATGGAGGACAGGGGAGAAAATTCAGTCCACTGGGCCTAGAATAACAAATGATTGTGAACCACTATGTGACTGATTTCCTGGATCCTCAGGAAGAACAGCCAGTGTTCTTAACTATTAAAACTTTTAAATATTCTATTTATTTATCAAAGATATTTCACTATATCCATCATTTAAAATATCTAGGTAAAAATTCCTTATATTTATTAAGTATTCAGCTACTTTTGACTAGCTCAAGGTTAAGTCAAAGTGATTTGGATGAAGAAAATGAGCTGGTTTTGATCACCTAATATATAACAAATAAAATATACAGGAACTTAAGAATTGGTGCAGGAAACTTGTCTGTTCTGTCAATCATGTTTTAAATAAATGCTGATTGGCCAGGTAGGAAGTATAGGCAGGTCAACCAGACAGGAAGTAGAGGCAGGGCGAGGAGAAAGTCTGGGAAGCAGGAAGCTTCCCTGGCATTCCCGCGCAGTCCATCTACGAAGCAGGATGTAAGCTGCTCGCCGAGAAAAGGTACTGGCCATGTGAATTGCATGGATGGGAACAATGGGTTAATATAAGTTACAGGAGCTGGTAGGAAGACTATGCTAATGGGCCAATCAGTGTATAACCTAATGTAGACTCTGTGTGTGACTTTCTTTGGGGCTTGCTGGCTGTGGGGTACCGGGCAGGGCCTCATGTTACAAAGAATCAACCTGAGAAGTCCCTTATCAGATAACATATGTTTATAGCACAACAGTATGCAGTCTTTCTAAAAAAAGAAATTTTGGTCAGTGGAGATAATGTCTGAGCCTAGAAGACAGTAGTTGTAAGTGAAAGAAGCCAGGCATAGAAAGGTAAGCATAAGGGGCTAGAGAGATGGCTCAGTGGTAAAGAGAACATACTGCTTTTACAGAGGACTTGAATTTGGTTCTCTGCACTCATGTCAGGTGACTCAAAACCACCTGTAACTCCAGCACCAATGAATCTGATGCCCTGTTCTTACCTGCATGGATACCACCTGTGTGTACACATATACAAAGAGATAATACACATGAATTTAAAAAATAACAATCCTTGTTTAAAAATAAAAGAATATAAATAAATACTACATGGCCTCACTTTTATGTGGAGTTTAAAACATATAAACTCAATGATAGAGCTCATGGCTGGCATGCCAAAGGCCCTGGGCTTGATCTCCATAAATAACAGAGAGCTCACAGAAGCAGACATCAGACTAAAATTACCAGAGATAGGGGCAGAGTCAGTGAGATGCCATGTAGCTGCCAGAGAAGACAGACACCAGAACGTCAAAACATTGCCCACTAGGAAATGAACAAGCAGTCTGCTAACATGGTCTGAAAACTTTGGGGCTGATGCCTCCCACCCACTTTGGATTCGGATGCTCTTATGTTCACTCAGAATTGGGAGATAAGTAGCTGAGACCATGCCCATGGCAGCAGAATCTGGTCTTCTCAGAGTGCACAGGCGAGAGAGCATGGTGGGTTTCCACCGATATACACAGAGGTATTTCCAGACTGTGCAGTGCACTGAATGGCAGATTTACCTTTTACTCAGATGAAAAGGCATTATGTGTTGCATACTTCTTCTCAGAGTTAATGTATGAATGTAGTTCGTACCCTGTGGTCCTAGAGCTGGTGGTAATGGTACCTCAGCCATATTGAAAGACAGAGACAGGTAGAGCCAGAATTCAGGGCTACTGCAACCACACTGCTTACCATTTTAGAGTGTTCCAGGTCAAAAAAAATTACAGATATGTAATAAAGACAATTCAAACAGAAATAAACCTCTGAACGGGTCACAGTGTGTTTAAAAAAATGTACATAGGCTTGAGAGAGAGAAGAAGAATAGTACAGAAAAAATGACAGTCTTTAAAGAGACAGAATACAGACAGTCATAGATTAAAGAAATAAAAAATAATAATATTAAAGGAATAAAAAATAATAATATGCAATGTCAAGATGGAAAATACACAGAGTCTGGATTATGTATATCATGATTATTTTGAATTGTGTAAATGAGCTAAGTACAGGCTGCTAAACTAAACCAACATATATATTTTAAAGTATCTTGACTTTAAAGTTTGGGTATAGGATATGTTGCAGAACAAGAGGTTCTTCTCTTGTTTCCACTGAAGAAGGGAATCTGTGGATTTCTTCCAGGTTAACATGGTTTGATGGAATAAGACACCCCCTAGCATTCTCCATGAACTCTAGAAATGTTTCACCCAACAAACAGCAGGGAGCAGTTTGGAGATAACTACACCCAAAATCCCAAATATTGTTTATGAATGTTTGCTTACATTTAAAGGGATATATGCTATAGATATGGATACTTTACATTGGTGTGAATCTTGGTTTATTGATACAAATTTATATACAATTTACATATATATCTGCTCTTGATTAAGGTATTGTTTGTTATCTCATTTAATAATATAATGAATGTTTAAGAAATATAGGTTGATAGAGAGACATCTATAATAGTCAATATAATAGTCATGTTAGTTAGGTTTTCTAGATATATAGAGATATATTTCAGTTAGATATGTATTCTTCAGATCTTTAAAAGACTACAGAATATGGCATTTAAAATGTTTTAAGAACTTAGAACTTTTCATGACTCTGAGACACAGCTGCTGCTGGCAGCAGTAATCTACTTCAAGAAGATGATGGGCATCAAAGAGCCTCCTCATGAGGTTTGTTAGCCATTTCAGCAAGAAACTGTTCTTGCATGAACTGTTTGACTGGACTTGCAGGACCCACAGAAAAATGACTGCTGAACTTACCTAAAAGTGAGACTCAAACTTTGAAGACAAGATACCTTTAAAGTATATCTGTTGGCTTAGCTTAACAAGTCCCAGAATCAAATGTCTGTCTCTACAGCCAAAAGCAAAAATCAAATAAAACACAATAGTATACATAATCCAGATTCTCTGTGTATATTCCATCTTTACGTGGCTCATTCTTTCTTTACTCCTTTTAATCTATGACTGTACTCTGTCTCTTTAAAGACTTTACCTTTTCATTTCTTAAACCTTTTACTTCTTTTTATAATTGTCAATATTCTTCTTCTCTCTCCCAAGCCTACATACATTTATCTAACACTGTAACCCATTTAGAAGTCTTTTCCATCTGAATTTGTTGTTACTGTATATTCATAATTATTTCTGACCAGGACT
Source organism: Dicrostonyx torquatus (assembly GCA_028555095.1). NCBI lineage: Eukaryota > Metazoa > Chordata > Mammalia > Rodentia > Cricetidae > Dicrostonyx > Dicrostonyx torquatus. The sequence continues at coordinate 1,204,618 of JAQHUG010000314.1, forward strand.
GCTTCTTAAAATGCTAAGTGCTTCATAAACACCTAAGCCATGACATTGCTAGAGCAAATATGGCCTTGCCTGCTTGCTCTACCCAGTCCAACATAGTGGAAGTCCATTTACCACCTCTGCAAGCTGTGCATATTATCCCAGTTCCAGGTATACAGCGGGTCTATGTTGCACCATTAAGCAAGTTGTAGCACTCTGCTCACAAAGCCCCATTTAAATGCTCCATAGCCAGACTTGCAAAAGGAGTCAGAGTTTGCCCTGGCAGCATGGCCCAGGAAGTCACAGTTTTAAAACAGTGCACCATTTTTCTGCTATTGCTAAATTAGGAAAACCTTTCTTAAAGGAGACATGCTTCTGCTTGCTTCTAACAAATGGAGCCCACCCAAGAAAATGCTGCTACCAAACCATGCTTAACTCTCTTCTTTTGTGTCTAGAATTCCTTTTCAATCTCTCAGGTTTTATGTGGATTTAGTCAACTATGTTGGCATGCCAGTTTGTAGTAATAGCTGCATGTTTGTTTCCTATCTACCCAGACTCCAGAAATAACCACACAAAAACTGTATTAATTAAATCACTCTTTGGCCCATTAGCTCCAGCTTCTTATTGGCTTACTCTTACTTATTAATTTAATCCATCTCCATTAATCTGTGTACCACCACATAGCAGTGGCTTAGTGGCAAAGTTTCAGCATGTCTGTCTCTGGCAGTGGCTCCATGGCTTCTCTGTGACTCCACCTTCTCTCTCCCAGCATTCAGTTTAGTTTTCCCCACCTTGCTAAGTTCTGCCTTGCTATAGGTACAAAGCAGTTTCTTTATTAATCAATGGTATTCACAGCATACAGAGAGGAATCCCACATCAAGTTGTACCAGTAAGATGACTCAGCAAGTGCATGCCACACAATGCCACCCTCAGAGCTCAAGTAAAGACTGAAAGAGAAAATTTACTCCACAAAGTTGTTCTCTGCCCTCCACACATACACACAACAGTATATACCTGCCCTCCACACACACACACACACACACACACACACACCATGACACACACTTGCTCTTCACATACACACACCATCTGCTCTCCACACATATATTATGGCATACACCTGCATTCTCTCTCACACACATACTTACACAATAATAATAAAGTTTAAGTTTTAATTTTTAAAATATACCAATGAAAGCAAATTTAAAAGAAGTTTGAAAAACATAAGTGACAGATCTGACACCAGCACTGGAATGGAAAGGGAAAGTTTTAAACTCTTGCCTGCATGATGCAGAAAAGTGAAAGGTAAGCTCAAGTATGGACACCATGGTGTCACACAGCCACCTCTTCTGAAACAGCCCCTTGATGGTTCTATTCATAAAACAGTTTATCAGTGTTCTCTCACATTCCCTTCTACACAAATGTAATAACTTTCCTTTCATTGTTTGAGGATGACTTGTGTCTCCCCTGCATCTGTACAATGCATATCCCACAGGCTTTATTTCTGCAAATCACTGCTTTGGGGAGGAGAAGGGAGGCATTCCAGGCAAGCTACAGTTTATTGAATAAATTTAGACACCAAAGAGGAGATACATTTCTTGATTGCTATGTTATCTCTACTGTTGGAGGAATTCTTCTCCCTATAGTTCTTCCATTTGTATATCTGATAATAATCAGTTGATTCTTACTGTGCTGAATTACCCTGGAATAGACAGATTGACTCATTGGTATTGACAAGAGAAACTGCTCAGTGTCTTTTGACTTAGTATCTCTGGCAGGTGGAAAGAATTACAATAACATATATCATAGGATATATTTAGAAAGCAAAGAACATTAATGGAAAGATGGATTTTTAGTGTAGTTTTGCCTTTTGCCTGAGATTTCTATTTTCTGTCACACATCCTCTACAATGAACTAAAGGTACACAATGCAAATTGATTTATCTGCACCTTAAGAAATCCCTAAGGTTTAATTGTTTCTGTAGTATTTATGCTTGCATAAATAATTCAACAGTAAACTAATCCAGCTTTTATAATTATCTCACATAGAAGCACAGGGCTCTATCCCAAAGGACTTAATTGCAACTTGATGAAGGTATTAAAGTGCTATGACCAATAAGCCCTACAAAAACTTTTAAAGACATAAAGGAAAAAGCTTCCATAACCTTCAAGTATAAGTTTATAGAAAGAAATGTAACTTTTGTAGTTAATTCTTAATGTTCTATCTTCAAGAAAAATTGATCTATTGACTAGCAATTTCCTAAAATATGCATGTCATTGAATGTGGTGGTACACACCTGTTATCTCAGCACTTGGGAGGGTGGAGGCAAGAACAGCAGGAGTTCAAGGTCTTCCTCAGCTACTAAGAGTTTGAGACCAGCCTACACTACTTGAGATTCTGTCAAAAACGGATAAGACTCGAGAGATAGCTCAACCATTAAAAGCTAAGCCTCACAATTAAAACTTTAAAACTAGATAGATAGATAACTAGATTAGATAGATAGATAGATGATAGATAGATAGATAGATGATAGATAGATAGATAAATAGGTGGTAGATAACAGATAGATAGATAGATAGATAGATAGATAGATAGATAGATAGATAGATAGATAGATAGACAGACAGATAGATAGAGGCACTAAATATGTTGTCTTAATATCATTGATGATTCCATAGCATACATTCTTTAAATTCTGACTTGAGTCATGCTTCCTCAGTGAGTATGTTCCCTGTATTGACTGGTACAGATAGTAAGCTTCCACAAAGAGTTTCTTATGTTTTAAATAGTTTTATGTGCATAGAGGAGTATGTACACATAAATATACACCAAGACCAGAAGAAGGTATTGAATCCTCTGAAGTTAGAGTTACAGATAGTTACGTGCTGCCTGACTTGGGTGCTGGCAATCAAACTCAGCCCTCTGGAAGAGCAGGTCATGCTCTTAAGCACTGACTTCTCTCTCCAGCCTGCCAAACAGGGTTTCGTTCACTGCCATTAGTCATTATGTATTTAGCATATAATGCACTTAATCCTTCCACTTCTCTATCTAAGATGCTTCAGTATTTCCTCATATAAAATAAATAGATGGAAATGGGTTTAATTTGCTACATGTCCCACTGCTGTGGATTATCTCATAAGTTAGGCTCAGCCAAGGCAGTTGGATAAAGAAATTGAGCTGGTTTTGGGTGTCTCCTTTATCTGAACTCACTGTCCTTTACTTCTTTCCAGAGTCAATGCTATATTCCTGAACATAGGTTCCCTTTAGCCCAGTGCCTGCAACTTCAACTTACTGAATTTTATCAGACAAGAACCAACTCTTTCTGCTTCAACCAGGATCCTGCCTCACCCCTGAAGTTCACCTACCTCACCTGTCTCACCCCTGGAGCTGTCTTGCCTGCTAGCTTCCAAATTCTGACACAGAGGATTATTATTAACTATGAAATCTTGGTGTTAGCTTAGATTTGTTCCTAACTAGTTCTTATAAGTTAAATTAAGCCATATTTTTAATCTACATTATTTTTACATTGCTCAGTTACCTTTACTCTGTACTGTCCATCCTGCTTCCTCCACATCTGGCTGGTGACCCCAACTTTCTTTCTCTCTGAGTTCTCCCTATCTACAGAGGTCACATCTAACCTTTTCCTGCCTAGCTTATGACCATTTAGCTCTTTATTAAACCAATCATAGTGACACATCTTCACACAGTGTAAAGGAACATCCTACAACACACCGCTAAAATATACAGCCCATCTCTTGACAGTTACAACAGGTGAAAAGAGTAACAGTGTATAGCTTAATACATGATTCATGTATTTTGTTCAGCCATTTCTACCCCTAATGGAAGCGTGGAGGAATTGGTGCAAATCGAATTTATATACAGAGAGCTGGTCCTTGGAAAGTCTAATTTGTTTTCTTCATCTCAACAAGACAATATTACATCAAGACAGGTTCAAACCAATCAGCCTGCCCACCATACGAGCAGGGCTTCATTCTGTTCATGGCTCTATAACTAGATCCTAGACCTGCACCTGGCAAATGGCTGGCTCACAATAAAGATTTCCCAGGTGAAGAATACTCTGCACTGTGTTTCCTCCCTGCAAATACAGACCTGTTGTCATCAGGACTGCCAGTTCACAAGTAATGGCACAGAGACTAATTATTAATTTTGAAAATTCGACCCTAGCTTAGGCTTGTCCACTAACTTTTATAACTTAAGTTAACCCATATTTTTTTTATTAATCTATATTCTACCTCTTGGTTTATACCTCTTTCCCATTCCATATGCCCAACTTGTTCTCTGTCTCCATGGTGCCTCTGCCTTCTTCCCAAAGTCCTCTCTGTGCCTAAAAGTCCTACCTATGCTTCCTGCCTAGCTATTGGCCATATATTAAGCCAATCAGAAGGTGTCTTGGCAAGGCCACAACCTCACAGTGTACAAAAAGATTATTCCACAACACAGAGCATCTCCTCTGACCTTCTTCCCCTTTCCATAGCTCCTCCCTCCACTGTGAAACACTCTCTGATCTTATTAACATCACACAGGTCACTCTCACCCCAACTTCAGCCCCTTTCTCCATTGTGAAGCACTCTCTGTCCATGCTAACATTATATAACAGCATTTTAGTTGTGCACAAACTTACAGCAGCTGCTGATTTATGTTTGTCTTGCCTCTCAGTTCCTCTCAATATTCCTTATTTCAATCCAGGAAGGTGTTTATGTTAGTCTGTAGGTAGAAACCATTAATGACAAAGACTAAGTAGCTAAACTGCAGAATTTTGGCAAACCAGCACATAGAATCCTTTTAACTTATGCTATGAATGACAATGGAAAGGAAGAGGGAAAAGTAGGAGGTTGTGGTGGGGAGAGAGAATGTTAGGCCAAGGAAGATTTCCTCTAGGTGTCTATTCCTTTTCTAGAAAACTTACAAGAGCCCAGTGGATTTCTAGTGAAAAAAGCTGCACCATCTAGAACTGGTGCCATCTGCCTGGTGGTTTTCACTGTGTCCTAGCCAGCCAGGAGTCACATCTCTAAATTAATTTTAAATCCAGTGACTTGTGCTGCTTGAGCAAATAATATTCTTTTCCATCACCATGTTTAATTCACTCATTTTTTAAAGTATTTATTTATTTATTATGTATACAATATTCTGTCTGTATGTCTGCAGGCCTGAACAGGGAACCAGACCCCATTACAGATGGTTGTGAGCCACCATGTGGTTGCTGGGAATTGAACTCAGGACCTTTGGAAGAGCAGGCAATGCTCTTAACCTCTGAGCCATCTCTCCAGCCCCTAATTCACTCATTTTTCAGTTTTAATTGCATTACAAAGCAAAGACTGTACTCATATAACATGGAGAAAAAAAGCTAATGGCAGGAGCACTTGACATGAAGATATTACCGGTGTAGTTGGACCGATTCTTCATAAACTAAAGAGCCTATAAGAAACCCTCAAGTCAGGTGCATGTCTATAGTTCTGGCACTTGGAATGCAGAGGCAGAAGAATTGGGGCAAGTCTGAGGCCAGCCTAGTAGATTATAGGTCAGCCAGAGCTACATAAAATGCTGTTTCAAAAAAAAAAAAAAAGACAGTTATAACTCAAGTGCTTTTGCTTTTTTGATCTTTCTTGTTGCTTTTTTGGTTTGCTAATTTTGCGATGGGCCGTGATCCTCCTCCTTCAACTTCCCAAAGGCTGCAATTTAATGGGCCTGAGCCCAAGACCAAGTCTGTCTATTCAGATGCCCCTCCCCAACTCTGACTTAAAGAGCACAGAGGTGTTTCCTGGACCTATTTATTATGCCCTCCCCACACATATTGTAACTGATTCCTAATAGATTCTATACATGACCTTCTGGCATGAATTCTACCTATATGCTCCCATACTGCATGTCTAGGTGACCAAGCAGAAACTCTGGCTTTTTCTAGTGTTCTCCTTCATCTCCTAATGTATGATGCAAAAGGCAAATTATCAGTATTAACTAGTTGAAAAAAAGTTCATTCAAATCTAAGCTTAAAGATGCATAAATATTTTCAGAATTAAAAAAATAACATTTAAGGGCTAATGAGATGGCTTAGCAAGTAAAGGCACTTGTCACCAAACCTGATAACTTAAATGTGATTCCTGAGAACCGTTGTCACCAAACCTGATAACTTAAATGTGATTCCTGAGAACCGTGGTGAATCGAGAGAACTGACTCACACAAATTTCCCTTTGACCTCCATGTGTGTGTTGTGGCATATGTGCACCTACATCTTGTCACACAAACACTAAATTAAGTTATCAATAGCTTGTGAGTTCAGCTCCAAGCTTTTAGGTCAGAGGCCACAGGGAATTTAGAAAATTTCTTACCTGATGGGAATAAATTCAAACATGTGCTGGTTGAGTCATGCTCTTTTTTCTTCTACTTTTCTAATTCTCTTGTTAATTGTCCATAATTTCTTAGCTCTAATTCTTTGGGGCTTTTTTGTTTGTTTGACTTTTGTTCTTGTTGTTGTTGTTGTTGTTGTTTTTAAGACCAGGTTTCATTGTAGCTTTGGGGCCTATCCTGGAACTAGCTCTTATAAACCAGGCTGGCCCCAAACTCACAGAGATCCTCCTCCCTCTGCCTCCCAAGTGCTGGGATTAAAGGTATGTGCTTCCACCACCTGGCTTCTAATTCTTCGATTCCAATTCTGTAGTTATAAATCCTTTTATAATTCTCTGTTTTAATCTTTTGTTCCAATTCCCTCTACTTCTCTATTCACCTATCTTAAATACATTTATAGGTGATTTGAAGCAATAATAATGTTACAATAGTTAAATCACACTAGTCAAAAAACCTCGTGGAATAATAAATCTAGTTATGAAGCATATCCTAGCATATTTTCTATATATCAAAATTATACAGATAATGAAAAATCATCTTCCTGACCAACCACAGATATATGTGTGCCCAGTAGATGGAATATTTTCATAAAATAAATACACAAGCAAACCACCCAAAGCTATTCTTAGGGAAGAAATGAAGTGACTCGTAAGAGAAATTACAGACAGAAACAAACAGTTTCCAGTGACCTTGCAGCTGTACCAAGTGCGGCTTTCCATTAGAGAATCACTTATCTAGTAAGACAGCCTATTGAACAATAGAGGTCACCTGCTGTATACTTCCATGGCCTCCAAAATGAAATAAATAATATAATTAATATTTTTTAAAGAAAAACAAAAATAAGACTTAAACATGGTTTCTGAGATATACGTGCTAATATGTACCTGGCATTCCAGCTCTTAGGAAGCAGATAAAGGAAGGTGACTGCCAGTTTAAAGCCAGAAAGAACATAAGGAGTTCAAGGAAAGTTTAAACTGTATAGTAAAGCCCTGTATGAAAATCAAAACAACTGCAGTTCAATTTTAATTTGGCCACCAGCTTACAAAAACTGATGTGGAGACTTATTGATTATGAAAACTTGACCTCTAGGTTAGACTTGTCCTCAACTAGCTCTTATAAGTTAAATTAGCCCATTTGTATTAATCTATGCTGTATCGCAAGATGTTACCTCTCTTCCATCTTGTACCTCCTGTTTTCTCTGTGTCTCCTGTTGTCTCTCTAGCATAATCCACATGCCTAGATTCCTTCTCCTATTCCTTTGTCTCCTCAGAAATCCCACCTATACCTCCTGCTAACTATTGTTTGTTCAGCTTTTTATAAAACCAATCACAGTAATATATCTTCACTCAGTATACAAATATCCTGCAACAAAAGAAAAACATTAAAAATAAAAACCAAATACAAAATTTTCTTTTCTTTGTGTGAATGTGTAAGGAGTTATATATGTGATATACATGCATATGCATGTGTGTTTGCATGTTTGGGAGTGAACCTATGTATGCAGGTGCAATTGTACATGCACATCCTATATGGATGCATGAAGTTGACACGGAATATCTTTGATGATCTTTCAAGAAAGAATCTCTCAGTTTAGCTCATAAGTCATCTATAGACAAACTTAGCTATCCAGCCTACATCAGGCATTTTCCTGTCTCTGCCGCTCAACTGCTGAGCTTATAAACAAGTGCCACATCCTCCTGGCTTTTGTCTGGATGCTAAGGATCTAAATGCTAGTCCTCACACATGTGGCAAGCATCTAACCCACTGAATCAGCTCCAGCCTGTAAAGTCATTTCTTAAGCTTCTAAAGTCATTTCTTAAGCTATGATCTAAAGGTGATGTTTACTAGGCCTGCCTTCAAATTGTGTGACAATTTTTATGGTTCATTTGATTGTTTTTCTGAAAGGAGTATAACTTTGCCCAAATTATAAGGATTAGGAAGTACGGCCTTGTTAGAGGAAGTGTTTAAATGGAGGTGGCCTTTGATATTTCAACTAGGTTCTTTCTCTCTCTTCTCTCTCTCCCTCTCAACTATGTGGATCCCATGGAGCAGGATGTAGCTTTAAAATAATTTTCTAGCACTTATCTGTATGCTACCACGTTCCCTACCATGCCAGTAATGGGCTAAACCTCAGAAACTGTATGAAAGTCACCTCTATTAGTCAGGGTCCTCTAGAGTATACATATATGTATGTAATAAGAAGGTATATGGTTTATTAAAATGACTTACAGGCTATGGTCCAGCTAATCCAATGGTTTGAATGGAAAGTACAAGAATCCAGTAGTTTCTCAGTAAACAAGGCTAGATATCTCAGATGGTCTTCAGTATACACTGGAGTCCTGAAATAGGCTCTAATGCCAGGAAAGAAATGGTGAAAAGGTGAGAGCAAGCAGGCAGAGTGCAAAAACTTCCTTCTTCTCTGTCCTTATATAAGCTTCCAACAGAAGGCATGGCCTAGATTAAATCTGAATCAAAGGTATTTCTTCAAATTAAGCAAAAATCTCTCACAGGTGTGTCTTTTATTTTCGGGTTTTAGATAATTCCAGATGTAGTCAAGTTGACCACCAAGAATAGCAATCACAATCATAGTGGAAATAAGCTGTTAATAGTGAGATGTGGCCTTATTAGCATCCCACCCAAATTAAGAAGATAAAGAATGGGTATATTCCTTTCATCTTATTTTCTGTTCTTCAGTTTAACTGATTTTCATTGAACACAAATGAATTAGTTTTCAGTATAATTAAACTCATCAGCATTTGTTTTGACATGTCTTCATCACTCTAATAATATAAATTCACAACCTAAAATATGGTATGTGCCTAGTGTTATGCAGAAGGCTTAGTTAGGTAGGGAGGCAGACACAGGGGAGCCAAGAAACAGAGAAATTGCATCTGGGAGAAGAGTACTTGTAGAATTCTTACCTGTAATCCCAGCCACTACTCTCTTGAAACAGCTGCGAGTGATCTTACAACACCCTAAAGTAGGTAGGAGAACAAAGCTTAACTGGAAGAGGGACTTAAAGGTGTGGGTTCCCTTAGATCATAATCCACAGTGGACTGGGATTTTATGTTTTACTACGAGGACCATGGTTTGCTACCCCACATCTTGCTTCTTGGGCAGCTACCTGGAATCTTCCTGACTCCACCTTCTCTATCCCTACGTTCAGTTTCGTTTTCTTGCCTAGCTATGTTCTGCTCTGCCATAGACCAAAGCAGCTTCTTTATTAACCAATAGTAGTAAAACATATTCATGGCATACAGAGGGGAATCTCACATCATCTCCGCTTTTCTGTCTAAATAAAAAGGAATGTTTGAACTTTTACATATTAAAATTTCATGTAACCAAACAGGTATCAAGCAAGAACCACAGTTGCAATATTTAGTTTATTTATATCTGGCAAAACTAATGAAAATATTTTATCATCTATTTTACCTTTGTGAGTCTAAAGTTTTATGTCTAATTTATCTTTTATCATAAGTAAGAAAAGCTATAACTACCTAGTCTTCAGCTCCATTAAACACCACAGAAGGATATAATATTGTCAAAGTAAACAGAAAGTACATTGTAAGCAACTTCCAAAGATCAAAAAATGACAGAGACATCTTGCTGCCTGAATAGTCACCCAAAGTTATTTTGTAATATTGGGCATCTATATTCAGCCTATATGCCCGTAATATCTGACAGATTTTTCAGTGGAGCAGGAAATTTGAAGATCTGTTCTGTCTTATACTGGCAATGTTTGTCCATTGCTTTCTTCTGTGTCTTGCAGAATGTCTGGCAGTTTCTTCTGTGAAGCAGGAACCCTGAAGGAACATCCCATCTTTTAGAAAGTTTAGCAGTCACTCTTCTGTGGGTCCTCCATGTATAGTTCATGCAGCATACCATCAAATAGTCCAGGCAAGAGCAATTTCTTGTCCAAATGGCTAGCCTTGTCACATTGAAGGTGAATTCCATAATGAGTTTCTTCAATGCTCATCGACCTCTCTAAAGTAATTGGTGCTCAATGACATCTTGAATTTTGCATGTAAATGGATGGAAATAGAAAACTCTATCCTTAGTGAGATATCCCAAACCCAAAAAGATGAGTATGGTATG
>JAQHUG010000314.1:1217555-1254330 GCA_028555095.1 Dicrostonyx torquatus
CTGGTCTCGAACTCACAAAGATCCTCCTGCCTCTGCCTCCCGAGTGCTGGGATTAAAGGCGTGCGCCACCACCGCCCGGCAAAAGTCTAAGTTCTTAAAACCTTTTAAATGCCATATTCTGTGGGTCTATGAACTGTTGAAGATTATTATTTAACTAAAATATATCTCTGTATATCTAGAAAACCTAACTAAAATGACTAAAAGTTTGATTATTATAAATGACTATTAATCTGTATTTCTTAATCATACACTACAATTTTAAATGTACTTCATAAACATAATACCTTAAACAAGAGTAGAAATATCTATAGTGTAACAAAATTTTTATCAATAGATCAAACTCCATACTAATGTAAAGTATTTATCTCTATATTATATCCCCCCTTATTTTTAGAAATTGACTGTGACCATTAACCATCTATACCCAACTCTTTTAGAATAAAAATAAATGTTTATAAACAGTCAGTTTGGAAATTTGAGTGTAGTTATCTCCAAACTGCTTCCTGCCTGCTGTTTGTTGGGTGAAGTATTTTTAGGGTTTGCAGAGACCTTTTAGGGGCTCTTGTTCCATAAAACCACATTGGCCTGGAAGAAAATCACAGGTTCTCATCCTCTGTGGAAACAAAAGTCAAATCTCCTTTCCAAAGTAACATACCCTTAGACTCAAATTTTGAAATCAAGGTACCTTTATGTTGATTTAGCTTAGCAGTCCCAACAATCAAATGGCTCTCAGCAGTTAGCTCATTAACAGTCAAAAAATTCAAAGAAAACACAATAATATATATAATTCAGACTCTCTCAGTATTTTTCATCTTTATGTGGCTATTTTTATATTACTTTTACTGTGTCTTTAAACACATTTTATTTCTTTCTATAACTGCCTATACTCTTTTTCTTCTTTTTCTTAAGGCTACATACATTTTTTAAACACATTTTAACCCATTCAGAGGTTTAATTTTGTCTGAATCTGGCTTTATTGCACATCTATAATTATTTTTTTATCACTGTTGTAAACTGTTAATCTGGCATGACTAGGACCAGAACAATCACTTTAACTGTTGATTCCACCCTGCTCGACTTTATAACACGACAGAGGTCTGTTTACTGCCCGCTCTGGAAGCCATGTTTACCACCCAAACTCTGGAAAGTAGTTGACCCATGCCACCAAGTAACTTGCAGCATGCTGCCCACAAACCCCATCCATGGGCTCTGTAGCAGGATCTCTCAAAAGATTCCTCTGTGCTGCCAGCACAAACTGAGAAGTTGTTTCTTAAAGGAGCTGTGCATCTGTTCACCACCAGCAAAGAGAGCCTATCTGAAAAAAAAATGAGATTATCAAGAAGCTACATTTGATTCCTGCTTTTGTGGGTCTAGAAACATTTTTTAAGATTTCTTAGACTTTCTGTGGATATACATTGTCCCACGTTCAGTGCCATTATGTAAATTAAGACTGTAGTTTTGTTTCTTGGCCACTCAGACCTGAATAATCACACAGAAACTATGTTAATTACAACACTGTCTGACCAACAGCTCAGGCATATTCCTAGCCAATTCTTACATCTTAAATTAACCCATTTCTATTATTTTATATTTTACAAACATGGTTTGTTGCTTCTTGGGCATCTTCCTGATGCCACCATTTTTGTCCCTGAATTAAGCTTAGTTTTCCCACCTATATAATTTGCCCTGCCATAGGTCAAGCAGCTTCTTTGATTAACCAATGGTAATAAAATATAATCATAGCATAGAGAGGGGGAAATCTTACACCAAGTGCTGTGGCTGGGTTTTTTTTATCTCTTTTCTTTACTGTTGTTCATATGTAGTAGTTCTCAAGCTGCTCTCCCATTCCTAACACTTTGTCTTCTGATTATGTGGTCTAATGGTGATACCTTCCCCTGTGTTTTTTGTTTATTGAGTTTTTAATTTCTAATATTTGTTTCTTTCAAAACCTGTTTATTTGTTGAATTTTTCATCCATGTTTCTGTCTCTTCTGTATTATCAACTTTCTTATCTATGACCCAAATTGTTTTTCTTACTCTGTTCATCCATTTTTTCCTAATTAAAATCAATGATTATTTTTTAAAGCTGAATTCTGAATCCTTTGCCCAGCATTTCTACCATTTCAGTGTCTTTGGGTGCTTTGAGCTCACAATCCAGTCTAAGAGAGCATAAACCACAATGCTTTTAAATGAGGATTCTGCTTCCCCCTCCTATTGTGGACTGGCCACTGTAACTGAGCCATATGGTACATATACCTTTTCTCTGCATTACACTTTTGTTTCTCTGAACTTTACAGCTGTTCTATTGCTTTCTTTGTGGCTTCTGGTATTCTTCAAATCCTGCTTTCTTTGGAGTATTCATGTTTATCCTCACTCTTTTCATTCACTGCATTATACAAAGACAATTTTTAGTCAGTCAGCCATCTCACAACTGAAACTTTGTTTGCTACATTATTAAAATGTCCTAATAAAGTCAAGGTCTGAATGTGGGCAGGACTCTTATTCTTATTCAACCCACTGTTTTAGTAAACTTCTTCATAAAAATAAATAATAATATGCTCACATACTAGTATATATCTTTAATCCAAGCACCAGGGATGGAGGCAGGTAGATTTCTGTGAGTATGAGGCCAGCCAAAATGACATAACAAGACCCCCATCCTCAAGTGCTAAGTAATGGCGACAAGAGAAGAAAGAAAGAAGATTTTTTGTAAAGCCAACCAAAGATTTCAATAGCTTATTTACCAGCCTAGGTCATTTAAACTGATTAAAATATTTAAAAGCATATTCAAGTGCATAGATATAGATCTATATCTATACAGAGTAATCACAATGGTTATTGCCACTAATAATGATGCTGTGAGTAACAATACTCTATTCTGTACAAATCAGAATTTTTTTCAGATCCTGCATCAGCTGAGATTAGCTGGACAACATAAGAGTCAGGAGTTGTCCATTAGCCCTTCCTTATGGGACCAGCCTGCCAAGCTAAACAGGCTTTCGCATTATGATGTGAGAAGCCTATAATGTTTCTTAAGGTCTAAGCTTAAAACTAACACACTCTGGTGGTCAAAACAAGTCACAAGGTCAGGACAGATTCAAGGGACTGGAAATGAAAATAGGCAAGGCTACGGGGATGGATTGAATAATTGACAGTAATAGTAAAATCTATCATGAAATTGCCATAGACAGTAGGTGATAGATGATAGATAGATAGATGATAGATAGATAGATAGATGAGAGCTAAATTGATTAATAAATATACATATACAGAAAAATAATAGATGATGGAGATAGATAATAGATAAATGATAGGTAGATAGATAGATCAATGATAGATACTGACAGAACATTCAAATTTCAAAGCACACTTGCATTCATTCACTATATGCATCTGGCTGTATCTGGACTATTAAATGTATCTGGTGTCGTAGAAATAGCTATCTGTCCATTAATTCCCAGGCCTGTTATCTATAATAAAGAAGTGTAGCCGGCCAGCAAGAGAGAGTTCATGACCAATTTCACAAACAGAATGTGAGTCAAATGCTGTGACACATGTTGGCAAAGACCTCCTAGAAGAAAATTTGATCTTCTAGGGTTCTCTATGACATAATGAGTATATTTATGTCTAACCAGATGTGAACACTCAAAACAAGCAAGTACAACTAAGGAAGTGGACCTGACCTCAGTGCATGTAGAAGAGAGGGCAATCTTATCATATTTCATAAGCGTGCACATTGTAGATCTGAGCTCAGTTCACGTAGAAGGGTACAGTGTTCTATCATATTTTCTATGGGTGCATGTTGTGGATCTGAACTCAGTTCATGTAGAAGAGAACAAGGTTCTATTGTAATTTTTGTGCATGCCACACTTTTTCTTTTGGGCCATTAACCAGCTTCTAAATCATGGCCTGGAGATGTACTATTCATTTTGAATGCTCGGCCTTAGCTTAGTGCTTATTTTAATCTATTTCTCTTTATCTATGTTTTGCCTTGAGGATTCTTACCTTCCTTTCCTTCTGTATATCTTAATTTCACTGCTTCTCCTGTCTGGCTGACTGGTGGCTGCCTGGCTTCTGGAACCTGACATGTCCCGCCCTTTCTTACTCATTCTCTTCTCTCTTCTTCTTCCTATCAGATTTCACCCATTTATTCTCTTTGCCTAACAGCCCCACCTATCCCTCCGGATATTAGCCATTCAGCTTTTTTTTTTTTTTTTTGATAATCAGGTGCCTTTGGCAGCAACTGCAACACATCTTTTCATAGTTAAATGCAGTATAAACAAATGTAACAATCTTATATCATAAATGTAGCAAACAAAAATGTGACGCAACTTTACATAGTTAAAGTAATATTCCACAGCATACACAAATGTAACACATCTTTACGGAGTAAAGTATTCCACAACACCTATGTGCCTGTTTTAGGAAGATATGAAAGGATTAATTTAGTTTTACAGTTCACATACTCTAATACCATTAATAAAGTAACAGCAATTAATTTAAATGTGTTATTAACCAAATAGAGTACTTGAGGCTGAGATTACAAACAAATGAGATAGAAGTGGAAAGTGTAAATGTGCTTAAGTTGGTAGAAGTATTTGGTACAGAATACAAAGTACAAAGGCCAGTACTTTGGGGTACAGAGTTAGGCATATCTTCTTAATGTGCACTTTAGATTCCTGCAATTCCTCCTGACTAGATCATACTTCAAGCTCTCTTTAGCTGAAGAATTCACCTCTTTTGCTGGTAAGTAAATTATCTTTTTGTGGCAACCTAACATTCAGTACACAAACAAAAGTCACCTTCTTACAAAGTAAACAGTTCCTTGGAACATGTTTATCTTCTTACTGCTGTTCATTTTAACAACTCAATACTTCTAATGAGTTGTGAAACCAAGTTGCCCTGCATACTCAAAACACATAGCAAAACCAAGCAGCTCCCAACACAACACAGCCACTTGCAGAGCAACCAGTGGCCAGTTTTTTGGATGGGTTGATGGGCAAAGTCTAGATAATAAGCTTTTATCCTGTTAAATCAGAGGTGACAGAAAACTTAGTTTATAGGTTTTGAATTGACAATTAGCATTTAATTTAACAGCTTGCTCCTTTCTTATATATAATCTCATTCAAAAATCACTTGGAGATCAAAAGAATATTTTGACATCAAAACTCTAGAAAAATTGCAATTTTGTTTTTGTTTTTGTGTTTACTGTATACCTAGCTCCCACTACTGGCATATGAGGTCACTATGATGGATACTAATGGCAGTGAGTCTACTCTTGGAAAGGCACTGTTGATTTCATCGAGGATGAAGTCACCGCACAGAACAATTCAGATTTTGATACCTACTGGTTTCTCCATAAGGGCTACTTTATGGTCAGCAGTAAGAAAGAACCAACTCATACTGTGGCTCCTGAGTGTGAGGATACCAGTACTTTGAACTTCAGTGTTTCCTTTGCCTGAGGATTAAATAGAGTACTTCAGATACAATGAGAAACATGTAGTGTCTGCACACTGTAAGGATCTAGGATGCACAACCAGTAGCTATTTTCAGAGGTATCCAGCCTTCCTTCCTGCAATGTTACCACCTACACATACAGCTAAGTAATGTGTGCCAACCCACATCTCACTTTGTCTTTAAAGCCTCAATACTCATCCTACTGTAAATGGCCTCATAACATATTAGAGAATCAAGGGCTTTTTTAGGAAGAAGGTATAAAGAAGCTACTCCAACAGGCAGCATGCACACATCACTATATTACAGACCACATGGGCAGACTCCTCTCTCTCTTTCTGTCATTTCTCCATCTATCTCCTCCCTCTTTCTCTCTTTCTCTTTCTCTTTCTCTTTCTCTCTCTCTCTCTCTTTCTCTCTCTCTCTCTCTCTCTCTCTCTCTGTGTATGTCTGTCTCTCTCTCTTGTATGTTTACACACACACACACACACACACACACACACACACTGGGTAGATATACACTGATTCTTTTCTCACATTCTCATTTGATTTACAAGCCAAAACTATGGTGAACACAGAACAGATAACTAATGCTAGGCCCTCTACCCTCTTTTTGTTACTGTGGATATACAATGGCTTGCATGACTGTTCAATGCTTCAGATATAGATGTGAAACACAGCTGAGACCTGAAAGACTGAAGCTTTTCTAGGCCATAAGGTACAAAGCTATCCCAGATCTCCAGAAATGAATTCAGGACCATCAGGAATTCAAGGTTATTTTTTCCTTGGCACAGGGTGACTTCTATATACATTAGGTTACAAGAGACCTTGTCTCAAAGACAAGAAAAAGAACTCCATATTTTTGGGTGAGATCAAGACTTTTATATATTGAATTCAGCTAATTATCAAGGATTTATCATGATACAGAATTGGGTTGTAGGAACAAACATGCCTAAAAGTTCTCTTCGGTGACCTTGCTTCTCAATTTCCTTGGAATTCTCTTTTCTTCCTCCCTCTCTCTCTCCTACCTCCTCTCCCATAATGCTCCCCTCTCTCTCCCTATCTTCCCCCTCTCTCCCCATTTCCCTCTTTTCTTACTTTGGACTATTATTTATGGCTCTGAACAAGGTTTCTAAAATAGGTGATTGCATGAGGTGCTATCAAGACAATGATATTTTGTAAAATATTGGGAAGTATCTAAATAACAGTAAAGTTTTGGGGGGGAGGGGTTGTTCTGGTATTTTTGGTATTGGATTTATCTCTACTATACACATAATAACTGCCCTTCTAGATTTTTCAGTTGATGTCTGTTATCAAATTCTCTCAGTCAGAGATCCTAAAACGAAAATAGTTTCTGAGGGGCTGGTGCATAAAAACCCAAAAGCCTGTGTGGCAAAGGTGATTAGCTGCCAATCAAGTATTCATACTCCCTTTCCATGGTGTCCACTTGTTAATGGAAGCAGTGACTTAATCAAGAAACAGCTTACCTCTCGCTTTTTAACCCAGGTGAGTGCCATGAACTCACTTCTACAACCACAGCAAGGGAGGGAGCAGAAGAAAGGAAGCTGTGAACCTAATTGACAGCCATACCTGAGTAACACAGGTTATCCTATGATGGCGTTTCACCTATTTTTCATACACACAACAGCCAATCATTTCACCTAAGCCTATTTAAAACAAACAAACAAAAAGCTGAAGCACTACATTTTCTCTCCAAACCCCTCAGGTTCTTCATGGTTGATGAGAACTTTCCCTTTAACTCAACAAATTCTCATTTGGATCACTCTTCAGGGTCTGTATTCATCATTACTCTTGGCCACAAAATAAGAACTTGGTAGAAATGAAAGTATGCAGCAATGAGATATGTTCCTATGGAGGCATAATCAAAAAAAAAAAAAACCTGCAAGTCTCATCTTGGCTGAGACAGTAAAAAGTGACATACATTATCCTCCATGCTCACTCCTCTTGTAAGAGATCTCAGTATAAGATATTAGAAACCATGTTGAATATGGCAAATCCATAAAATACAGTAAAGAATTGAGGCTATTGAGACATTTAGAGAGGCAAGAGGACTGCCTCATCAGAAATAAACAAAAGCACTGAACTGCTTAGTGAGAAATGCACTTTCTCAGCTGTAGAAGCCAGTGTTACCTTAGCAAGTGGCATGCATAAATTTAACACTGAAAAAATATCCACTGGCATATGGTCAGTGTTGTTTGGGAACCAAAAATAAACAAAACTTTCTGGTTCAACCGTGTTTGATGACTGCTAATTGGTCCAACAATTGTTGGAAATACTAGCAAAATTAAACTCAAAATTATGTGTTCTGTGACCTAAGCATTTATACTCATTAAAACTGAGTTCAGATACAAACCAATTATGTGCTAAAATGAAACACACACAATCAATGCAGTATCACTCAGTTTTACGAATAATGAAATTTTAGCCAGGTATGGTAGCACATATCTTTAATTGCAGCACTTGCGAGGCAGAGGTAGGTATATCTCTAAATTTAAGGTCAGCCTGGTCTACAGAATAAGTTCCAGAACAGCCAGGGCTACACAGAGAAACCCTTTCTTGAAGAAAAAAAGAAGAAAGAAAATTCTGACATGCTATAATATGGCCAACCTTGAGTATATTATGCTAAATAAAATAAGACAATTATATTTAAAAATAAAAATATTATATTGCTTTAATTAACTATTGACATGCAATACATGTCAGGTTCATAGATAAAGTAAATTACAGTCAGATTCATGAGATATAAAGTAAATATTGACCTGGGAATAGCATGGGTTGGGGAATTATTTAATGAGGAAAGAGTTTTGGTTTTGTCTGATGAAATAAATATAAAATTAGTTGCACAAAAATGTGAGCATATTTTTTTAAATTTTTTGATTATTTATAAGTACTTACATATATATTATGTACCATGTGCATGCCTAATGCCTGCAGAGGACAAAGAGGGCATCAGATTTCTTAGAGTTGGAGGTGGTTTTGAGACAACTGATAGGTCTTGGGAACCCAACCCAGTTCCTCTGCAAGAGTTGCAGATATTCTTAACTGTTGAGCAATCTCTCCATCTACAAATTGAGTTTAGGTAAGTTTAATTTTAATGGATCTTGAGCAATGAACAGCTCATGAATTGACCATTAGTTAAAACCACGAACTATAGAAAGAGCAGCTACTTCTTATGGTCTGAATATAGAAGTGAAGCAGAAATCCCAGCTGACTGGTGCATTGTAAATAATTATATACCACATAAGCTCTTGGATTTGAACAATTGGCTCCCAGTTGATGGCACTGTTTAGGAGGGCTGTGGAATTTTTTGCTGGCTTGTCTGACAGAGAGTTAGCAACCCGCACTGGGCCACACCTGGCCTAGCTCTGGAGTTAGCAGTTCAGTTCTAATCCATCCTTTGTGTTAACAACACCTTTTATTACCCTATGTGAATCTTGTCTGAGAGTTTTTCATGGACACAAAGTCTATGTACAAGTTGGTTAGGGGGCAACCTGGAAAACTGCAGCACCTCCTGAATCAGGTACTAGCACTTGGCATTGTATTTTTGGAAGCTTCATTCAGGATGGTTTGAGCATATGGGGATCTACTGAGTAAAGTGTAAATATAGAAAAGAATAAAAATGTCATAGTCAAAAGGAAAGTGCTCCGTTCATTGAGGCTGGGGACTCCTAAGACTGCTAAGGCTAAGTTCATTCTCAAGAGTCTCTGAGTATTCATTTTACTGACCTGCATAAACCCACACACCCATGCTGTGACATCTGCGATATTTCAATGCTTGAGACTTGAAGAAGGACAAAAAATCTGCTGAAGAAGAACAAAAAAAGTTGGCAACTTTGAGAACTGGAAGGACAAGTGCCCTCAGGCTAGGAGGACTCCAGGATTTACAGGGTCATGGAAAACTTCTCATCTTAGGAGTAACAGTATATGCAGCTATTTAAATGCCTGTTAAAATGAAATGAAAGTAAATAAGAAACAACCCACAGAGCTTTCAGTGTTAATTAAATGCCATTGCAATTGATTTCAGGCAACTTCTCACATTCAATTGAAACTAAAGTTATAGAAGCAAGTTATGAGAGATTTAAGGAGAGCCAATACTGTTAAAATTTTGAACTTTATGTAATTTAATATCAAATGCTCTGCAGCCTTTACAAAGTGAGGTACCACTCAAAGCTCATCAAAAATAGGACAGGAAAGTAAAAGAGAAGATTCTCAGGTTAGAAATGGTCAGCCAAGAGAGGAGAATGTTCCTTCACAGCTCAATAATGTTTCAAAGGACAGTAAAAGTAAGGAAAAGCCAGGACACAGAAGATGACTCTTCTCCACCTTCATTAGATAAAACATATTTAGAAATGAAAAAGGGTGAGAGGTTAACTGTATGTTTGAAAATAGAAGAGCTCCTGAGACAGAGAATAAAAAAGGAAAAAGAAAATTTCACAGTAGAGAAAAAGGAATGAAATAAAATAAAAAAGAAAATCTTCCCTCTAAAGAAGAGGGAAGGAAAGAAAATTTCTCAAAGAAAAAAGAAATGATTAGTCAAGAAAGAAAAAGATTTTCTCAATAAAAAGGTGTAAATAAAGGCCTAAAATTAAAAGGTCCCTTAAAAGAAAAAATAAAGGAAGAAACAAAAAACAGAAAAAGCTCTTCTCACTAGATAAAAAGAAAACAAAAAAGACTCTTTTCAATATAAGACACTGAAAATAGTTTAAAATCAGAGCGCCCTCTCTCTCTCTCTCTCTCTCTCTCTCTCTCTCTCTCTCATGTTGTCAAAGATGGAGCGAAAGAGGTACTTTATTTTTGATATTGAAGGAAGACATTTAAGATATTTAAATTTTTATGAACAGTTAAAACTATGGGACACTAGTGCTTATAAGATGCTTTATATTGTTTAAGTTTGGACTTAATAAAAAGATAAAAGTTATTGTCAGATCCATAAGCACCAAATGCTAACCAGAAACTGGGATGATCATTTCTTGTAATGCAGCAAGACAGTGACCTAAGCAGTCTGGCAAAGGGCAAATGTTTTTATTTTTCCCTAATCATGGGAATAACTCATTATCAATGGCTCCTTCGTGGAAGAAAGAAGGATTTAAAATGTAGGACCCTAACAGGACAAGCTTGAAACAGTTTCTCAGCCCATTGAGTCTTGGTCCTTTTTACAGGGGTAGCCTAGGACCACCTGCATGTCATATGTTTGCACTGAGATTAAGATTAATAACAGTGACAAAACTGAAGTTGTAAAATCACAATGGAAAAATTGTGTAATGGGGGATCACCACAACATGGGAAACTATATTAAAAGGTCAAACCATTAAAAAGTTGAGAATCAGTGGCTTAAAAAAATCTATTTCCTTGCTCATGGTCTATTCAGGCTTAAAAATGTATGTTTAGCCTCCTTGTCTGCTAACTTTGTTGGGTTTAAGCTATTTGAATAAGCTGAGTCATAAATTATTTGTATTGATACAAAGGGGGACTTCAATTGAAAAAGTGTTGTTTTCTAAGGCTCATATTTAATAGAGATAAAAGTACAAAGTCCTTTTCCCAAGATGAGGCATTTGAATAAAGCTCCCATTGCCTCAGGTTGCTTGGAGAAAGTTCTTACTCCCTAACAAAGGTGTCGCAGGCCCTCCTTACCTCTGGCAATAGGGAACTTGTGGCTCTTCCCTAACAAATGGCTATAGTGCCTCAGAACTTGCCAAAGACAATGCTAGCCCCTAGGCTCCATCCTCTACCCACTTTGCCCTGTGACATTTTTCTTGCCTTCCCAGGAGATAGCATTTACAGCTGGATACAAAAGTGTTCTGTTTTTACCCTCAGAATTATTCTTTATTAGTTTCAATTCAAAATCATTATTTTTTTAAGGCTAAACCTGACAGAATGCAAAGCTTTATTATAGACGGTTAGGAAATGCACGTTAGTCAGTCATCCTTAAAGTGCTGATATAATTAATTACTGGGATAAACTTTATTTAATTCCCTGCATATGTTTTCAAAGTCAAACTTAAAACAAGTAACTGCAAATTTCTTTTGACCCGGTAAGCCTCTCTGCCAATGCAATAATCCAAATCAAACCACATTGAAAAAAAGGTCAGGTTTTTCAATGGATGCCAGCACTCCAGGGTGGCCTTTTAGGCCCCCCAGGGAGGAAAACAGGAAACCACAGAGAGGGGAAAGGAGAACCTGAAAGACCACATGTTCCTTCTCTGGGGGGCAGTTTAAATATCCTGTGGGAGAGGTCTTGACCCCCTCTGGGGAGGGGTTACCATTTGGCTCACTTTCTCAGAGGTGAGAATTGTGGCCAGTCCCAGAGGAGGGAGCTTGGAATGGAACTTTCCACCAAACATTCCAGACTCCTTGGATATTTCAATGCCAGGTGCTGGGGTGATGCCTGGACCGAAATAGTAACTAGAAACAAAGTTTGTCTAATCAGAAATACCGAGACAGTCCTCATACTTCAGAGCTCTGCAGAATATGACATTTAAAAGAATGATTTAAAAGCTTGTATTAGACAGAGACTCTGAGATCCTAGCAATAAGTAACCCAAGGTCTCCACCTGGATTATGATGACATTGACCACTGGGAGAGATGTCCCCATGCAATACCTGCTGCCAGGACCAGGTCCAGACTGTGGACAAACAGCAGGACCTTGGAGAATTGATTGCACCACTTTTACCTAGACAAAGTAAGGTCAGTCTTTTCCATGTCCCTCCTCCACAGGAAAAATCACCTTTTAAGCCTGGATAAGACTATAAGACTGCTGTTTTGGATACTTCTGCCTCCAATGCTATGGAGACCTAGGAATGGCTAACTGTATATGGACTCTGGTCCCTGTCCTTGTTAGTAGATTTAGAAGTTGGTTGATCTGTACTCAGGTATAAGTTATTTATCCTTCTGGGATCTCTGATAGTATTGATGGCTAGGCCAGCTATAATGTCAGTTTAGCAACGACAGGTATCCAGATCCTTCCACAAAGCTATAGCCAGCTTGTTAGCTCATAATACATATTATGAGCTTGCTTTTTCTAAAGCTACTAGGTCCCTTGATTTAAAAAAAGTCTTGATATTTATAAAGTTCTGAGGATGGATATAAAAGCTCATAAGCTCTGAGGGTTTAAAAAATGTTTTAAGATATAAATACAGGTTATGATATGGAAAATGTTTCTGATTTTTTCCCCTTCTATGGTATAGTTCTGATAAGCTCAGAGCAATGACTACTTACTGTTTGGGTCACAAGTTCAAAATTTTAGATTTATTCTGGTTGTCAATTAAATATGAACTTAAAGGTGTTTCTCATCAGGCCAAAGACATCTCTGTCCAATCCATACCTGGTTCTCTGGAAAGCAGATAAATATACATGCTTCTAATCAAACTCTGTAGTTTTTCTAGTTCTCAAATGTATGAGTCTATGCTCGCTGTTTACAGAAACCTATTATCTGCTTTTATCTATGATATGGATTTCAATGTGTGCCTGAAGGTTTCAAATGTATTATTTTCCTTTAAGTACATAAATATTAGCTTCTGTTCCTAGTTTAAACTTACTTCAATAGGTTTCCAGTTGGCTGGCAGATACATCTAAACATCAGTTGCTGACTACAACCTGCTCTGAATGACTGTAAGCCCTGGACTTCCTGAAAGCTGATGTGGACCAGTCCAGCTGGTGTGAATGCTCCCTTTCTCTTCAACAGAGTCTGTGAACCAGATGCTTCTGATGAGTGTCCTGCCCTCCTTACCTTTGGCTAGTCTTTCAGCCTTTTTGGGTCATGACAACAGCACCCCAATATCAGCTCAAAGTAGTGACAGAAAAGAACACATGGTCCCATGCTCTCTGCCCAGATAGGTTGGAATGCTGAGACAAGGGGAAATGTCCTGGCATGGGGGACAAAATGACTATCTATAGTGCTCATTGATATAAAAGAAAAAGAGACCCAGAGTTGTCAATTAATGAATTTATTAAATAATATGGTCCTATCATTAAAAAAAACTACTTTGGTTCTTTATGTAGAACCAAAGAACCAAAGAGGACATTCAGGATTATAATTACAATTTGGTTGTACTCAAAAGATGAGAGCTACAGGGCCTGGTAGGCTGGGCACTATTCTGGAAAAAAAATCTATTAGCTAAAGTTTCTTGGGTCCCAATACTATTTTCTTGTGTTGCAAGGAACCGCTTGTTCATTCCAGCCGTCCAGAACTGAAATAATCACACAAAAAAATGTATTAGAGCTACATTGGCCCATTAGCTCTAGCTTCTTATTGGCTAACTCTTACATTAATTTAACCCATATCTATTAATCTGTGTATTACCACATGGCAGTGGCTTACCAGCAAAGCATGTCTATCTCCGGCGGCAGATCCATGGCTTCCCCTGACTCTGCCTTCTTCCTCGCAGCATTCTGTTTAATTTTCCCTGCCTACCTAAGTTCTGCCCTATCAACAGGCCCAAAGCAGTTTCTTTATTAACCAATGAAAGCAACATAAAGACAGAAGGACCTCCTACACCATCCTTAAACACATGGGCAAGCAGGACTCATGACTGGGTCCTGTCATTGCTACTTGTTAAGGGGGAAAGGTAGGACCCAGCCATGACAAGCTCAGTAGAGGCCTGAGTCTCAGTAGTTTACCCTGAGGAAATACCTGGTTCTGATAAAGACCACAAACTGAGATTGCCCAGGCACCACCCAGGAACAGACCATCCAAAATAAATTCTAACATTCCAACTACTGTAGATAGGATCACCTGCCAGCACATGCCCTGCTGTTTTTCTGGGTTTTGCCTTTAAATGATGCCTCTAGAAGGGCTGGGTAGCTCCTGCTCCTGCTGCTGCTGCTGCAGCTGTGCTGATGTGGTCCCTGCTGGCTTGTGCACACAATAAACCTTACTTTTGCATTTTGGTGAAATGGTCTCCTTCATGGTCTTTTGGGGTCTTCACAGACGGGGCATAACAAAAACAAATCCAGCTTCTATTAAAAACAACTGGAGTCAGGGTATAAAATATTAAGTCAATGCTGTTTAAATTTCCAAATGTTGGGCCAAAATTATCTCAAGGCCTGTCCTCTAGGCCTATAGGACAGAGAAAAGCCTGGCTCAAGTTTGAAGGATAGTCTCAAAGTTACCAAGTGAGAATGAGATGGCAAAATCTAGGTAGGCACCCCTCCAGCCAGAGGGAGGGCTTGGCTGTCTCTCATTGACTAGAGGTACCCCACATCACATGATGTCATTTAATCTATATAAGCTGACACTCACAGTAATAAAGTGAATTCCTGCTTTGACTTGACTTCCTATGGCTTCTGATTGTCCTGCATCGTGGGGCTGCAGAATAGGCAGATAGCACATTCACCTTTCCCTAGGGAATAAGGCTAAGGAGACCTGGCATCCAAAGATGTTAATAATTCATTATATACAGGATATTCTCTTTTTATCTAACTAATGTTTAAATGAATGTTAATTTTCATAGTTAACAAGCTAAAGGAACAAAATTCAGGATTTTAGACTGTATTATTGGGTATGATCTTGTCTATTTATCATTACTAAAAATTTTGTTCTGCTCTTTAAGTTGCTTTCTAAAAATTCATGGTTAAATTCTATAAAAATATAACCCCTGAAGCAGATTGAGTTATTAGGTTGTTAAATAATATAGCTACTAAGGTAAAAGCTTATAAAAATAATCTTTTACTGATAAAGATGTTACAGAATTATTTGTCAGTTAAATGTAAATTGTTTGGGCCATACTGTTAACAATTAGAAAATTGCACTAGCACATTACTTGGAATCTTGAAAACGGATCCGCTTTTTAAGATTTTCTAAAAATAGTCCATGAATAGTGACTAAAGTTACCTTTAAAATCCTATAGAGATTGTTTTAATACTTTTTTTAGATGGCTTATGTGAAAAAGATTATGCAAATAAAAGCTGATAATAGAATTGCTCAAATGTTGTTGCTCCCATATTTTAAAAGTACAACAGTTCCAATTATAGAACAAAAGCTTTTACAAATCCTGGGGAAAAAAAAGGTATTTTGGCAAAATATTAATAATGATGAAAGGTCAATGCTAAAATTGAAAGCAAGTGGCATTGAGATTTCAGGCCTACTGGATGGTAAAGTTGATGTACTGTAATTTTTCAGAATCCTAAAATCCCAACTGGCCTTTGCAAGAGGTCTCTGAAATTATGGGGCATATGCAAGAACAAATCACAAAACTAACAACAAAATCCACTTTAGGAGTTTTAATATTAAGAGAGAGAAAGATATGTGCACAGGCCTGAAAAAGTTGGTGTAGGGGAAGAACACGGAGCAGGCTGTCCAGCTTTTAAAGGCTACCTAAGACATGTGCACAGGAACTTACACATGAACACAAGGGCTTACGTAGCTTTGTCATGTTTAGGTGACATGACCATGCTACACATAGGTCACATAGGGCTTGAGGACCCTGGGTGGCTATGTGAATTGCCTGAGCGCTTATGGGCACATGCATGGCCCTGGAACCTGGAAGCGCCAGCCAGAGTGTTGGGTGATGGAAACCATAACATTCCAACCTTTTGTTTATAATAAAAATTTGGGGGTATTAGGGGTCGCCAATTGGTGGGAATGGGGTGTTGGGTCTCTCGGGGCTACTTCCTACTGGCTTGTGAATGTTGGAGAGTTGGGGTGCTTGACCACATTCTGGGGCAGCTGATTACTTCCGTGTTAAACTCTCTGGCTGGCAGCTTGGACCCGACAAAGCAAAAGATTATGTTTAGAAAATTTTTAGATCCTGGTGATTCAGGGAAGAGGGTTCCCAGATGGAAGATGGAGGGGGATCTGCCAGGGCTCCGTAGATGGAGGAGGGAGTTTCCCAGAGGTCCCAAGACCAGGAGTGATACTTATCTTGGGTGACCAGGGAAGAATTAAATGATACTTATCCTGGGTGAGTTTGGTCTGTTTAGGTGTGTTCAATTTGGGTTCATGGAGCTTATGGGAATGTTTAAATGCATAAAACGAGATAAGTTTAGACATATTAAAAGCTTATGGTTATGATGTATAGTGTTGGAATAGAAGATTATGAATAGTTGTATAGTGGGAGAGGAGGGAAGGGAAGAAAGGGGAATTATTAGACCTTTTAATGTTTTACCTGAAGCTATTTTACATGAAGCAAATCTTAAGGCACTTGTTGTTTTTTTAGCACCATGGTATTACCTTAATGTCCAGGAGACACTGCTACAGTCAGTATTGAACCTGATATATTAAATCACCTGGACATCTGACAGGCTTTGCACCTCTGGTTATGTGTTTAATGATAGTTCCTCTAACAACAACTGAATGGTTAACTGGAAATTTAAGTATGACATTAGAGATACAGAGAAATTGGTAAAAAGGAGAATCAGAAGAGAGCATATGAAGTTTCTGGCACAAAAGAGTTGAGTACAGTGTTGAGACCTTATTCTTCTGTAACTGGAGAAAAATTAGCTAATCTTGGTGTCCTCTGGAACTTCAGGGAGCGAGGCCCTGTTTGAGTTACCATCTATGAGGAGGGGGGTGTCCTGAGCTGGAAGAGGAAAAGGTTTGAGATGAGATAGGTGAATCCAATGAGGGAGACCCTTGAGCTTAGCAGCTGTGGGAATTACAAGCATTATTTTAAAGAGGATACCATATTGCAATGTATACTTGTTAATTGTTTACATTTGGAGGGTCATTGTCCTCATTTATCACACAGTTGTTTATTCACTTAGTCTTTAAGTCATATAGATATTAAGAATTGTAGATCAATAGTCATCTATGTTTGTCATACTTATAGCTAGACTAATCAGGTTCTTTAGATACATAGAGATTATATTCTGTATGAATAGTCTTCAACCTCTTCAAAGAGCTGTAGAAAATGGCATTTAATCTAACCGAGAATTCTGTGGTAAAGAGACACAAACGCTCCTGGCTACACCGATCTATTCCCGAGAGACTGTTGAGCGCCAAAGACACTCCAATTGGAGCTTGTCCTCTTCTTGGCAAAACCGGCCTCTGGGCAAGGAACTGCCCATACCTCAACTACTGACAAAATACATAAAAGCTGGAAATGGATAAGCAGAACTGTCAAATCCTGCCAAGACAGGGTAAGATGGTTTTGAAAATTTCCTTGCCTTCAAAAATAATCTGTCAGTTATACTAGGCCTTAGCCAAAGTTGGTTGCTTCAACACTGCAAATGTGACTTTGGGTGATTGCCCAGGTAGCCAGCTGTCTCTGTGACTTGTTACATATTTTGGAAGTTGTTTGATTGCACTTCCTAATCACTCAGGTAATGTTATTTCCCTTCTCAGATCTTTGATTGGGTTGAAGATTAGATAAATGTACTTAGTTACTTTCTTCTCACGACTTGGCCAATTTATTGACTGCATAAGAATTAAGTTAGTTGACTGAGATGGAGGGGGGAGGGCCTTGGGCTTCCCATAGGACATGGTGTCCTGCACCATCGTGAGGAAGCAGGGGGGGGGGGGGGGGGGAGCGGGAGAGCCGGGAACAAGGGGAGTAAATGTAAATTTTTCTTTTATCAATAAAAAAAAAAAATAAATAAAAGACCTGTCTATTGGTGAAAAAAAAAAAAAAAAAAAGAGGCCCTGCCACTTTGGGGAGAGGGGTGAGGGCATTGGTCTGGGAGGGAAGAAAAGTACCTGGTCCCTAAATTTTACTGGAGATGGGCAGGGGTTGGCACATAGTTGAGGTAGTGAGTAGTCAGTAAAATCCCATAAGTGGGAGCAGAGGTGGTGTAGCAATGGGGTGAACAGGTAATCAGGGAGGGGTGAGGTTTAGGCCAGGAGTTAAACCTGGCAATTCATACATGAGTTCAAAGGGTGAGATGGAAAAGGGTCTTTGGGGGAAAGCCTGGAGCCTGAAAAGAACCAGAGGCAAGAGTTTTACCCAGTCAAGGCAAAGTTCCTATGACATCTTAACAAGAGTATTTTTAAAGGAATGGTTAATTCATTCTGCCTTCCCTGAGGACTGAGGATGGTATGGAATATAAAAATGCCAGGGGATGTTAAGAGCCTTATATAAAGTTTGAGAGATTTGATAAGTAAACTCTGGGCCATTATCTGACTGAAGAGAGGTTGGGATTCCAAACTGGGGGATAATTTCCCAGAGAAAGACATCAGAAACTGTCTGGGCCCTCTTGTTAGTGACTGGGAATGCTTCAATCCACCCAGAGATGGTATGTACCAAAACCAGGAGATATTTAACTCATCTTACTGTGGGCAAATGAGGAGAATCAAGCTGCCAGTCAGTTCCTGGAAGAGAGCCCCTGTTGTGAGTGGGAAAAGGTGAACTACAATACTTGGACTTAAGATCTGACTTTTGACAAATTTTATAAGAGGCAGTGATAGTTTTTAAGAACTCTAAGTCCTTGTGGGTGGGTTGGAGGTGAACCTAGACAAAGTGAGACAGAACCTGGCTATTAGGATGAAAGAGCTGATGTAGGTAGGGCAGAATTTGCCAAGTGTCATGGGTGTCTATGAGAATGTAGCCTGTACTGTATTAACCCCCTAAGGTGACTGATGTAGGTATGGGCTCTGGAGTGCGGCTGTCCTGGCTGCTTGGTCAACTCAGTTATTTCCCTTGGAAATAATGGAGCTGGTGGTCTGATGAGACTGGCAGTGAATAACTCCTATAGTTTTGGGGGGATGAGAGGCCTTCAACAGGTCCATAGTGTAACCTGAGTTAGTTATGGATCCTCCCTTTGTCATAAAATCCCATGCTCTTTCCAGATAGCCGTGTGGGACAGGGGGATGTGAAAAGCATATTTGGGGTCTATGTAAACATTTAGAGATTGTCTTTGTGCCAAATGGAAGGCACGAGTGAGCCCTATTAATTTATCCTGCTGGTTAGTAGTATGGGCGGGGAGTGCTTGCACCTCCACCACCCCAGTATCTGACACAATGGCATAGCCTGCTCTATGGGTCCCCTCACATAAAAAGGAGATATCATCTGTGTATAAATGGCCTGGGGCAATTTTCCTTCCTTTATGTGTGAGGGGTGGTTTCTATGTGGGAATGAGATGGGGAATAATTAGTATTAGGCTGAGGTAGGAGATTTGAGATATTAAGGGGTGGGCAAGACTGGAAAGTGAGTGTAGCATCTTTCACTAATGCCACCTGAAGGGAAAGAACTCGGGAAAGAGGTAAAGTTTGTAAACCTTTATAAGTTAAGAGATGGGACAGATTGTGGTGGGAGAAGACAGTGGTAGGTGACCAAAGGTTAGTTTCTTTGACTCACAAATAAGGAGCTCAGCAGCCACTAAAGCACACATGCAGGGTGCCCAGCCTTGAGTGGTGAGGTCTAGCTTCTTTGACAGGTGCAAAGGAAGGTCCCAGCTGATGCCCTAGGACCCCAAGGGCATATACCTTCTTTTCTGTTACATAGAGGGAAAAGGGATAAGTTAAGTCTTGGAGATGGAGAGCAAGAGCCTGGAAAAGGACCTGTGGGAGCCTCTGAAAGGGCTTAGTATTGGGATAGGGGATGGGCTCATGCAGAGATCCGAGAGCAGCCTTGTATAAGGGGTGGGCAAGGAGAGAAAAAGAGAGGAGTCAGGAGTGCAGAAAGTCAGCTATTCCCAGGAACAATAAATTTCCTCTTTTGTAGAAGGAACTGCAAGGTACTGGACTAGATTTTTTTCTGTCTAGGTTATTAGCTTTTTGAGTGGGGTAATAGTTAACCTCAAGTAAATGCCCTGGGAGGTAAACAGTTGGACCTTAGAAGGTGAGAATCTATAGCCCTTTTTGGACAAGAAATTTAAAAGAGCAGATGTATTAGTTTGGCTGATCTCTAAGGATGGACTGCAAAGCAAAATATCATCTACATACTGTGTGAGTTTAGACTTGGGGAGAGGCAATGAGAGTAGATCAGAAGCTAAAGTCTAACCAAATAGATGTGGGCTGTCTGGGAATCCCTGGGGAAGGACAGTCCAAGTGAACTGTGTCAGGGTCAGTCCATGTGAAGGCAAAGATATTTTGAGATTGAGAGCTGAGAGGAATAAAGAAAAAGCATCCTTGAGATCTAGAACTGAGAAGTGGGAGGTTCTTTGAGGAATAGCAGAAAGAAGTGTGTAAGAGTTAGGCAGTGTGGTGTGAAGAGGGACCACTGCGGAATGCAGAGTGAGCCTGAGGTCTTAAACCAGGCAACAGATTCCCTTAGTTTTTTTTTTTTTCCAGCAAGTATAGGGGTATTAAAAGGATAAGAGGTGGGGGAAGTAGCTTTTTTCTTAGAAGGTCAGAGATGATATAGCTAAGTCCTCTGAGGCTCTGGAGTGAGAGAGGGTACAGAGCTTCAGTAACATCCCTGGAAGGATCCAGTAATTGGATGGCAATGGAGGAATGGTGTTTACCAACAGAGGGGTTTGGGGTGTCCCAGACTTGGGGGTCTACCTGAGAGGCTGGCAAAGGAAATGATACATTGGAACTGAGAAGTTGGAAAGCTAGGAGAAGGAGGGAAGCTGTTGGCAAGTCTGAGGTGAGGCAAATGGAAGGAGCAAATGAAATGAAAGCTCACTCTTTAGCTAAATAAATAAATAAATAAATAAATAAATAAATAAATAAATAAATAAATAAATCTCTTCCTGTAAAATGTACCAGGCAGGTTGGCATAACTAAAAATAAATGAGTGAGATAAAGACCCCTAAAAATACAATTAAGTGGTGGGGTCTTATGAGGTAGATAAGACTGTCTCCCTACCCAACAATAGGGAAACTAGAAGGAGAGTCAGGTCCCCAAAACTCCCTTAATACCAAGTATGTGGCTCCAGTGTTCAAGAAAAAGGAGATGGATCGACCGTACTGATACTGTGATATTTACCCATGGCTCCCTATTACAGATGATGGTTGTGGTCCGGTCACAGGAGCCCAGGCAGCCTCAATCCATGGCCAGACCTATAAGGTCAGTTTGGGAATTGTCTGGGTTTGATGTCTCCATGTCACAATGTGCACGAGGATGATCAACTGCCTAATAATGCCCCTGACTTTGGACACGGTCTCATGCAACCAATATGTGGATTAGGACACAGCCAGGCCCAATGTCCAGTTTTACCACATTTGAAACACAGGCCTGTTTGAGGCCCAGCGTCAAGGGAGCAGCATAGATAGGACGGTCAGTCACCTCAGCCAGTCAGGTGGTCATGGCTAGTATTTGACATTTGTGATTAAGGGTGTTATCATTTCTTGCATGATACATCTTAAAAGTCAACTATAAGACTTCTACCTGTAGGGTCAAGGTCTTCAAACATCTAAATGTGTCTGCTGAGGATGGAAAAGTGGAGGTTTGTTAGCAGGGCCTAGAGCTAAAGTGGAGTGTTCCTTTGGCTTAGATGGCATAGCCAGGAACATGTGAGCAGCTGAACAGCTTGTAAGGACAGAGGACTTAGAACTTAGGTAGAAAAATGCTTGGATATAAAGAAACTCCTTCCATCTGCCTGTGCGCTGACAATAGTTAGAAAACTACCACGGAATATAGGGATTTAAGGTGCCATTAGGCAGCCACTTCGAGTTAAAATCTAAAAGGTACTTAGGTCATTTTTTTAAAACAAAGACCGACAAACATGGGACTCTGTAAGTAAGGCATTAAGCATTGGGGTTTTAGGGTCTCTAAAAGACATCCCAGAGGGGACTTTGGAGTTACAGTTTTTTTTTTAATTGTTAAAAGAAAAATTTACATTTACTCCCCTTGTTCCCGGCCCTCCCGCTCCCCCACTACCCCACTGCCCTCCCCCTGCTTCCTTATGATGGTACAGGATACCTTGTCCTATGGGAAGCTCAAGGCCCTCCCCCCTCCATCTCAGTCAACTAACTTAATTCTTATGCAATCAATAAATTGGCCAAGTCGTGAGAAGAAAGTAACTAACTACATTTATCTAATCTTCAACCCAATCAAAGATCTGAGAAGGGAAATAACATTACCTGAGTGATTAGGAAGTGCAATCAAACAACTTCCAAAATATGTAACAAGTCACAGAGACAGCTGGCTACCTGGGCAATCACCCAAAGTCACATTTGCAGTGTTGAAGCAACCAACTTTGGCTAAGGCCTAGTATAACTGACAGATTATTTTTAAAGGCAAGAAAATTTTCAAAACCATCTTACCCTGTCTTGGCAGGATTTGACAGTTCTGCTTATCCATTTCCAGCTTTTATGTATTTTGTCAGTAGTTGAGGTATGGGCAGTTCCTTGCCCAGAGGCCGGTTTTGCCAAGAAGAGGACAAGCTCCAATTGGAGTGTCTTTGGCGCTCAACAGTCTCTCGGGAATAGATCGGTGTAGCCAGGAGCGTTTGTGTCTCTTTACCACAGAATTCTAGGTTAGATTAAATGCCATTTTCTACAGCTCTTTGAAGAGGTTGAAGACTATTCATACAGAATATAATCTCTATGTATCTAAAGAACCTGATTAGTCTAGCTATAAATATGACATAGATGACTATTGATCTACAATTCATAATATCTATATGACTTAAAGACTAAGTGAATAAACAACTGTGTGATAAATGAGGACAATGACCCTCCAAATGTAAACAATTAACAAGTATACATTGCAATATGGTATCAATACATAAACAATATATAAGTATCTTAATCAGTGGTAGAATTGTACACTGTAAAATGGTAAATATATATCAATATATATGTATAACAACACATCAAGAATGTTTTAAACAGAGGTAGAAGCATATTCATGCATACAATATTTGATATAACTTTGTATCCATGTACAAAAATCAATGCCAATATAAATATCTATAAAAAATAGCTCCCAAATACCAATCTATTAATCCCATCAATTCCCCCCTCCTTTTTTTTTAAAGGGTTCCTGAGCTTATAAAATTCCTCCCCCAACCCTCAATTGTATACTAATTATAATCAACCCTTAAATGATGTCACTAAATCCAAGTGCTAGCTTTACTGGGAGAGGGGACGTCGTCCTCTAGAATTACTTCCAGCTGTCATGGGGGCGACATTCTTTCTGTGGGATCCGTCCTGACGTCCTTGCTCATCTTCTCCCTCCTTCTGCCCTTCCTCTGGACCTTGGTAGCACAATCCCTAGCTCTGGTGTGAATGTGGGTCTCTGGCTCTATCTCCATCCTTCATGCAAAATTTCTATGGTGACGATTGAGATATTCAACAACGTAACTATTAAACAAGTTCAGTTCAGGCACCCACTCCTCTGCTGCCCGAATACCTAGCTGGGAATTCCCTATGAATGCCTGGGATCCCCTCTAAGGACAAGTCTCTTGCAACTCTTAAATTGACTCCCGTTAATGTAGATATCTTATTCCCTTCCCCAATAACCCTCCTTCCTGCATCTCCACCCTCCCCCAACCCAGGCTCTCCGCGGTTCTTCCTTTCTCCCTTCTACCCCCTCTCTTTCACCCACCCCCTCCTCCCATCCCAACTCCCACCCTCATCCCCACACCCGTGCTTCCAACTTTTGTCTGAAGGTTTTGTTTGCTTCTGATTTCCAGGAAAATCTTTATATGTTTTTCGTTGGGTTCACCTTGCTATTTGGCTTCCCCAATATCCACCCTTCCTCCATCTCCACCCTTCCACAACCCTAGGCTCTCCCCTTTTCTTCCTTTCTCACTTCTACCCCCTCCCGTTCGCTTACCATCACCCCCAATCCCTACACCCACCCAGTTTTTAAAGATTTGTTTCCCATGGCTAAAAATGTGAGAAAGGTGAAAACAAAAGGCAACTAAGCAGGAACTCTCCAGAATAGTGTGTAGGTTGAAGGACCACTCCAAATGGCCAGAAACAGTGGCAATAGGACCACTTCTGAGTGATCCGAAATAAAAAGACAAAAAATTGGAACAGCAGTGATAGGACCACTTCTGAGTGGTTAGAAAGAAAGAAAGAAAGAAAGAAAGAAAGAAAGAAAGAAAGAAAGAAAGAAGAAAGAAAGAAAGAAAGAAAGAAAGAAAGAAAGAAAGAAAGAAAGAAAAAAGTCTGAACAGCAATAACAGGACCACTTCTGAGTAGCAACAGGACCACTTCCAAGTGGTCTGAACAGCGGCATCACCAAATCTCAATTTTTAGCCATGGCGAGCAACCAGAGGTGAATGTCAGCAAAGGGCTCAACTGTAGTCTTGAAGGCCGTGGTTGGGGGCATTTCCCTCATTTCCAGGAACACAAGAGGGTTGCTGGGAGCTCAGTGGTCAAGTCCACAGGTTTAGAGAAACAGTTAAGCTGACCAGAAGGGAAAATCTCACTGATTGAAGCCACTGGTGTGAGTCGGAATCAGCAGCTGGGCAGATGGAATGTGAGTTGTAGAGAAACCCAGCCCAAGAATCCAACCCCAGAAGAGGGGACGGGAGAGCCGACAGTCTTGACACCAAGGAAATTACCAGGCACAAGTGGGAATGGATCACCAAACACACAATTTAGGAGTTTATTAAGAGAGGAAAGACACATGCGCAGGCCTGAGGCAGTGGTGCTGGGAGAGAGCATGGAGTGGGTGTGTCCCGCTTTTAAAGGCTGCCTAGTGCATACACACAAGGGCTTGACCATGTAGCACATAGGTCGGATAGGGGTTGAGAGCCCTATCTGGTTATGTAAATTGCCTGAGAGCTTGGTGTTGTTCTTTTTAATTAATAATTGGGTCCCCACAGCTTGTGCAGGTGACTGCATGGTAATGGCAGCGAGTCCCCAGCAGCTTGAACGGGAGACCATGGCAGCGGCAGCGGTGGCGACAGCAGGTGCATGAGACCAGATGGATATTAAAGTTAAGCATTTATTAGATGGATTATGGAGGGAAAGAAACAGAAGGGGGGAGAGAGAGAGAGGGAAAGAAGGGAAAGAAGGAAGGAAGGAGGGGGGAAAGGGGGGAGCAGGAGAAGCCCGCCTGCCTCTCCCAAGAGTGGTGGGGACAGAGAGAGAATGAATCTGCGACTGCAGGCTTGCTTGTGAGCAGACGAGGAATGGGCATGGCTTGCCCTCAAAGGGAAAGAATCCATTACACTTGGTGCATGCACAGCCTTGGAACTCAGATGTACCAACCAAAGCACTAGGTGATGGAAATCATAACAATCTCCACTCAACTTTTAGACATTAAAACCTTATCTCAGGTAGAGCAAAATTTAAAATGGATTAAATGTGTAAAAACTAAAGGACAGGAAAAAATGCTAAATCCTATATGGATAAAACAATGCCCCTTAGAAAAAATTTAGGCACCTAAAAAAACTAATAAAAGAACAGTTAGGTGCTAAGAACATAAAAATAACCTACTAACTCTTAAAAAATCTCCTGTATTTATAATTTTAAAAACTAAGAAATAAAAATTATTCACTAATTCGTAAATGAGATCTTTACAACCTAAAATTCCTTTACAAAAATGGGATTTAAAATTTTGCTTTTACAATGCCTACTTATAATAATGCCTAGCCTGTAAAGAGATATCAATAGAAGTATGAGGATCCCTTGAGATAGAATACATAATGCTTTACTAACTTCTAATTTTAAATTTTTTTACTGTTAATGAACAAGGACTCTACTAAAAGACATTAGATTATAGAGAGAAAAAAAAAACACTAAATTAGGTCAGCCCATGTAAAACCAGGAAATGTGTAAGGGCTTAAATTAGGCTTATGTTTCTAAAGGAGATACAATCAAATTTGATAAATTTGTAGATCCCATCAAATTTGATAAAAATCCAGCACAGCCAAGAGGAGTCTCTCCTCTCTGATGCTTTAGCTACTAAGATGTCTCTGGGAAACAAAAGGCCTTTGGAGCAGTCAGCAAATCCTCTCACCTAGCATCAGCTTACGAATTTGTGTAACAAAGGAAAAGCAATACTTCGCATGACAGACAAGCCTCGAATTCTACAAACTTATTTCTTGCCATGCTTTCCATGGTAATGGTGCATGTAAAAGGGATGGAACACAATTATTGGGCCTTTATCCCCAATCCTCCAATTAACATAGCAACAGGTTGGGAAGATCTATTTTTGTAATGGTTAATAAATCTTCAAGGTCCATATGAAAGCAGAGTCCTTCTCAGCCAATGGAGGAGAGTAGAGTGATTGACAATTACACTGTGGGAGAATAAGGAATTCCTATTTGCATGGGAAATGGAACTCATTACATAAATGTAACTTCTCAATATGATTATCCATAGTCAAGACTACCTGAGATTACCTTAGCAAGTTTCATATGCTTCAAGTGTCTTGTTTTAAAGGGAAGGAGATTAATGATACTATTTCCATCCATCTGTGAGATGTGGATTACTATCAAGGAATCTGATTGTGTGCATTAGCATTGGTGTAAGAGTGAGAAGCCTCAAGTGTTAATTAATATCTCCCAAGGAGACGTCACAGACTGGAGCTCTTTTGGTTTACCTCAAGGAAAATACTGTCAGAACTAAGATGAAAATACTATAATTTAAATGGAGCTGCTAATGAATATATCCAATGGCATGAAGGTGGAATGGCAAGACCTCTCCTACAATTTGGCAATTCAATTCAGATGGCATGGAAAGAAAAATTAAACATTGAGGATGACAAATAAAATTTGTCTTTTAGACTAAATCAGAGCCATCCTTTTCTGGCATTAGTGTGGGTACCTTACTTACTACTGAAAGAGCCTGTACAATGGCACCCCACCTGTTACACCAGCACTTGTGAATGCTGCACCCTTCATACCTGTGTTAACTCTAGTATGTTTCTAAATTTGACTTTAAAAGTTTATATATTCTTAGAGCAAGGCCAACAATTTAGATACCAGTGAAGTTGTTGAGGCCATGGCAAGACTCTCTGTGATAATCATGATGCAGAAGCTTGCTGAGAAAATGTTTTAAAAACCATGCCAAATGGTTACACTGGTTGTTGCAGTTATTTTGGGGATCATTGCATTGACAGCTACAGCAGCAGCTGGAATGGCACTCCATAGAGAAGTCCAAACTGCTAAATTCATTAGAGACTGGCATAAACACTCAACAGAACTTTGAACTAAACAAAGTAAAATTGATAATGAAATAATGAATAAATTAGCAGAATTAAGGCAAGCTGTTACAATGTTAGGGAATCAGTTTAAAAATATGAAGGAGCAGATAATATTAAAATGTGATTGGAATGTTACTTCTTATTGTATTATATCCTTAAGATTTAATAAAAGCAAATATGATTGGGATAAGATTAAGATGCATTTGATGGGTCACCCTAATTCTTCTCAAATGGTTTATGATTTACAGGAAAAAACAAAAAACAACTTTTATAAAAATGTTGCCTGATGCAACAGGAATGGATATTATGAGAAGTCTGGCCAATACCATAGCATCAGTCAACCCTTTATAAGTCACTTTAATAAAATTTTTACTGTAGCAGGTGTTGCTCTTGTCCTAGCAATAGTAACCTTACTAGTTTTAAAATGTGTTTTGGCCAACTTATGTAAGATTGTAAGACAGATGGATTTTTAAAAGAAGCGTATACACTATGAGGCTACATAATCTTCAAAATAATTAAATTTCATATGAAAAAAAAGGAAATTTTAGCAGAGTTTCCTGCTGGCCTGGAGCCAAAGAGTTAGCAACCCCATTGGGCCACACCTGGCCTAGCTCCAGAGTTAGCATTAGCATCCTTATCCATTCTTGTGTTATAGATTTTTTTTGTTACCCTATGTGATTCTTGTCTGAGAGTTTTGCATGAATAAAAAGCCTATGCAAAACTTGGTTGGGGGAAACCTGGAAAACCATGGTACCTCCTAAATCAGGTATTTGCACTTAGCATTATATTTTTGGAAGCTTCATTCAGGATGTTTTGAGCACATGGAAATCTACCGAATAAAGTGTAAATATAGGGAAAAATAAAAACGTCATGGGCAAAAGAAAAGTGCTTCTGTCCACCTAGGCTGAAGACCCCTGTGTCTGCCAAGGCTAAGTTCACTCTCAACTGTCTCTGAGTCTTCATTTCACAGACCCACATAGCCCACACTCCCATGATACAACATCCCCAAATGTGGAACCTTCAGGAGGTGACTTCCTCACTAGAGGAAGTGGATTTTTGGGTATGGACCAGAGGCTTCTGAACCCAACTTTACTTCCTCTATGCTCTCTGCTTCTACAAGTAGGTCCAACATGATCAGCCAGCTTCCTGCTCTTGACACTATGTCTTCCCTACCTGCTACCATGTCTTTTCCACCATGACAGATGGAACTGAATCCAAAATAAATCCCTTCAGTTGCGTTTGTATTTCAACACAGTAATGAGAAAGTAACTAAGACGCTGACCAAAAGGTGTCTTATTTGGGCCAAAAGGAAGTGTTAGGCCATATTTGCTATACTGTTCTAATTTTTTGACTGCCTTGGATTGCCTGGATCCTGACTGTTTATAAAGCATAATTATTTGTTGCCTGAGTGCATGCAGGCATGTGCATGCAAACATACACACACACACACACACACACACACACAAATCTGATTTTGGCTGTAATATGACTACTAACTGGGTTAAATTGCAGTTTCCTATAAAGAAATTAAAGGGCACAGGCAGCTGCCAACCAGTAGCTTCTCCTTATTTATTTTGCTAGCACTTTTCAAGCTGAACACTTAAAATGTATAAAATAGCAACCTCATAGTACCTACCTTTTACAATAGTTTCACATTTAAAAATGAAAGCCTCTACAGAATATTCAGAATAGCACAATTCATACCAGCCTAAAACTAGAATCTAACCAGCTATTTTTCAACCTAAAAATGGGTGAGTTATTAAGCCACTAAAGAATTAGAGGACAATGTGAGACAAATAGTCTATGATATACAATAATCTAAATAAACCTTATAAACATAATGTTAAGAGAAGAAACTAGGCAACAAAATAGATACAACCTATCTTAAATGATTCTGTCTACTTAAAGCAAACAACAACAAAAAACAGGTAAAATACAGTATGCTGAAAGGTAGGATGGTAATTACCATCAGAGTGTACTTGGTCAGCAAAAAGAAAACAGGCTTGCAGAAAAGTCGTCTACATTATTGTTACACCCACATCCAAAAAGTCCCGGAGAAACGAACAAGGAGACTGAGTTTCGTATATAAAAGCAAAAAGCCTTTCTTCATATATAAGATTGCAAACTTGGACTCCCCATGTGTCCAGTGTATTGGAATGATCCAAGAGCCTCAATCTCAGTTAGGGTTGGATTTTTATAGTAGCAAAGGTGGGGATAAGGGATTTCTAAGGTTCAGGATCCCTGGTTGGCTGACATTTGTCTAGGAGTGTCCTGTTGAAAAGCACTGGATATGTGCTGGCAGATGAGCCTATCTGCAATTGTTAGGAATTTCCATTGGATAGTTTGTTCCTGTGTGGTACTTGGGTAGTCTCAGTTTGTGGTCTTTTTTGGAACCAGACATTGCCTTAGGGTAAATTACTGAGACTCAGGCCTCTATTGAGCACAATGTCATGACTGGGTCCTACATTTCCCCCTTCACAAGTACCAATGAATGACAGGACCCAATCATGGGTCCTGCTTGCCCATGGGTTTAAGAAGATATTATTGGAATCTAAAAACTGAAGGGAAACCTCCTTCAACCAATGGCCTTTGATAAGTTGAACCAGGTTAGGGAGTACCATAAAGTGTACGGGTCTGCTCATTTATTCTCTCTCTACCCACTCATTACACCTGGATATTGGATTCTGTACCTGTTCCCCAGTTGTAATCTGTGAGTCCCCCTATAATAAAGAACCCCTCATTATACACTATTTGGACCAAATGTGGGAAACCTTTATTCACATTTTCCCCATCTGGTATTTTTCTCTTCATCTGGCACCCATGTGGGAATGAGTCTACGCTTACTGGGACCCCTTCCAGGGATCTCACAAAAAAATTAAATGGGATAATAGGTAGATTAGTGTGAGCTTACTCACACTAATAATAATAATAGTAACAGAGTAAATACTTGTGAGCTATTATTTATAGATAATTTACATTGGTATAAATGCTTGTATAGTGATACAAATTCAAATTATATTTGTTATATTGAATATGATCCTATTTCTGTTTACAATATTTGTACACCTATGCAAGGTTATTTTGCCAGATTGTATGCATACATGTTTCTACCTCTGTTTAAAACATTTTGTATATTGATACAATTTTAGAATATATTTATCACATTGCATTATACATTCAACCTCTGATCAAGATACTTATTCATTGTTTGCATTTTGAGGTCATTGTCCTCATTTGCTGCACAGTTGTTTAAAGCTCGTTTAATATTCTGATATAAAAAGTCTTAGTCTTTAAGTTATACAGGTATTAAGTATTAGAGGTCAATAGTCATCAAATTTCTCATACTTATAGTTAGACTAATCAGGCTCTTTAGATACATAGAGATTGTATTCTGCATAAATAGGTAATCTTCAATCACTTTAAAAAAAACTGTAGAATATGGCATTTAAATAACTTAGGGTTCTGTTGACATGAGACACGATTGCCCCTGGCAGTACCGATCTATTCCTGGGAGAATGTTGAGCACCAAAGACACTCCATTTCTAGCTTGTTTTCTTCTTAAAAAAACTGGCCTTTGGGCAAGGAACTGCCCATGCATCAGCCACTGACAAAATGCATGGTGTCCTGATTGGACAAGCAGGATATAAGAAAAAAAAAACCTGCCAAATCTTGCAAAGACAAGGTAAGACAGTTTTGAAAACTTCGCTGCCTCTGAAAATGGTCTATTAGTTACTATAGGCCCTGCAATGATACAGCAAAACTTTGGGTGACTGTCCAGGCAGCAAGATGTCTCTGTCATTTCTAGAATTTTGAAAGTTGCTTACAATGTACTTCCTGTTAACTTAAGTAATATTATATCCTTCTGAGGTCTTTGATGGAGTTGAAGAATAGATAGTTATAATTATAGTTTTCCTTAGTTATGGTAAATGATAAAATATATATAAATATTGTGACTGTAATTCTTGCTTAATATTTGTTTTGCTATATGTAAGTTTACTATGTTAAAGTTAAAACCTTCCATTTTATTTAGACAGAAAAGGAGAGGTGATATGGGATTCTCCTCTGTATGATGTGAGTATCATTGGTTAATAAAGAAGCTGTTTATTCTGCACAGGGCAGAATAGAGCTAGGCAAGGAAAACTAAACTGAATTCTGGGAGAAAGAAGGCAGAGTCAGGAGAAGCCATGTAGCCCCACCAGAGACAGATGCTGGATGGAACTTTACTGGTAAGCCACAGCCACATGGTGATACACAGATTAGTAGAAATGGGTTAATAGTAAGCCATAAATATGTTTAAGCTATTG
The DNA here is from genome assembly GCA_028555095.1 of Dicrostonyx torquatus. Lineage (NCBI taxonomy): Eukaryota > Metazoa > Chordata > Mammalia > Rodentia > Cricetidae > Dicrostonyx > Dicrostonyx torquatus. The sequence goes on from JAQHUG010000314.1 coordinate 1,249,257, forward strand.
GTAAAGCAGTGTTGCAAATAATATAACTTCTGTGTGATTATTTGGTGATCTGGGTAGCTGGGAATGAACAGCCTGGTAGTTTTTATCCTGGAGGATTAAGGCTGAGGTCCCTACCCTCATTGCTCTAGCTATGCCCAGTCCTACCAGAGAAGAGAGCAAGAAAGCTGTTTCCCCTATAGCCTGTTTCTCCCTGGCAGGAACAAGGAATAAATCAGTTCCATTTGGGCCTCTGTATGTTTTATTTTGGGGAACAATTGGACCATCACACAAAAACCTGTCCTGTGTTAAGGCCTGTCCCATGGATGCAGGGAGAGAGCCCTGAAGTACAAGACCACCATCTGGCAGATGCCAAATAGAAGGTGTTATTTGGTATGGTGATGGTCTGGTTACATAGACTTACTGGGGCTTGCCTTTAGGGGGCACTACACAGGTTGCTGTACCTATCACCTGCTGTAGCAAAATTTTTCCTTATTTTCCCCAATGGCAGGATTTTGCAGAGACTGAGGTGTAATCACCAGCTATTGGAATGCTAACATAGATAGAGGGTTGTGATTTCAGACAAAGCCAGCATTCTTTAGTCAACTTGGGTTTAGAGGCATTCACCTGGAAGGTTTTAGAAACCAAGTCCCATAAAGGGTGTTGACTATATGAAGAATCTTGATCCTAAGGGGTGGTTCCCAAGTGGACTACTGGCTTCTGGCCCCCTCCTGGGGGTCTGGTGACTTGAGCCTCCTGAGGTACCAAGACTGGATTATGTCCTACTGTCACTGGAGGATTTGTCTGAACCTCTAATCTAATTGTGAATAGGGCCCCTGGGACCATCCCAAGACAAGGCACAGGGCCATCATGTATTTGAACACCCCAGGTTTTACCAGTAGCCCATTCCTTAGTCAGAGTCCCTGATCAGTAAATTCTATCCTGAGAGGGTTACATTTCTGTCTTCCATAGGACCCACAATGCACATCATGTATACCTCATTGGACAGTGATCAGATCTTCTCTTACCAGTGGTGTCCACGAGATAGGTCCAGTACTCACGCATTTCCAAGATGGACAGAAGTAAGATTCGGCTCCCCCACATTGCTGGTGCCAGGACTTCTCAGTCTCATGTACTGGGCAGACATAAAAACTGTTCTCTCTCTCTCAGCTGACGCCTGTCTCAGTTGGCCAGAAATAAATCCTGCACTTCAAATTCTAGAGGAGGGTACCCAGGTCCCAGAAGGAGTCATAGTTGATTCTTGCTTGAGGATTTCTCCAGAGGATGTGTTGCTGACAGTCCAACTGAGTTTTGCAGGTTGGTGGATTAGCAGGAAATGTAGGGTGGCAAAGGATGAACAGTGCCAGCAGGTATAGGACGTTCATGATGGAGGGTGACGGCTAAGTTTGAGCTTGCACAGGTTATCTTGGCATTTGACTCTCCAGTTTGAGGGGCCTTTTTTTCTTAGATGATTCTGTGGGGTCCTATATCACTGCATGGGAGTGATGAATCCAGGTGATAGTGCCATCTACCTTGAGGGCCACTGGAGTTGTCAGGATCACAGTATATGATCCTTTCCAATGCAACTCAAGGGTCTCCCTCTAATGTCTCTACAAAGACCCAATCTCCTGGCCAACACTGGTGTGGTAAGGGTGGCAGAGCTGTCTCATAAAAGTCCCTCAGGTGAAACCATATGTCCTTATGCAGAGAGCCACAGCCTTGGAATGATGTCCTCAAGTAGCCTTTTGGTGACCTTCTGAGCAGTTTCATGTCTGATTGGAAAAACTTCTGATCATCCAGAGAATGAACCTGCAAATATTAATAGATATTTGTAACTGTATTTGCCAGGTTTTATCTCAGTGAAGTCTATCTCCCAGTGGGAACCAGGTTTTCTGCCTCTAAGTCTAGTTCCAGGACTTGTAGGTTGATTGTCTGCATTGGTGAGTTGGAAGGCCAGACATTTTTCAGCTATTTGTTCAATCTTGTGCTGAAGGGCAAAGATTTTTAGATGAGACTTCCTGATCAAGTCTTCTGTTTTTCAGGTGCCGAGGTGAGTAGAACGGTGAATGTGACAAAGGAGGGTTTCTACCAGCTTCCCTGGCAAGAGGAGTCTTCCATTTCTGGCCATCCACCAATTTGCTGGTTGTAGGGGTTACCATGTTCTCAGTAAGCTCTGTATCATGTATAAGTCGGCAGGAGTATAGGCTGAATCCTCCGGGAAATTAGGTGGTTCTGGGTCCAGTAGCATCAGGGCCAGGACAGTTGTCTGCTCTGTGGCTTCCTTTGCCATCCAATTTGCCCTCTGATTCCCTCTAGCTGTTGAGGTATCAGCTCTTTGAAGCGCAGGACAGTGGATAATGGCCAATTTCGTTGGCAGCCATAATGTTGCCAGCAGGTCTAAAATCTCCTGTTTGTTTATAATAGTCTTTTCTTCAGCAGGAAGGAGCCCACACTCCTGATAGATGCCCCCATGGACATGGGCTGTGGTATACATTCAGCCTCTTTCCTTTTGCCATCTCCAGTGCTTTAGTAAGGCTATCAGTTCAGCTTTTTTTTCTTTTCTTTTTTTTTAATTGTTAAAAGAAAAATTTACATTTACTCCCTTTGTCCCAGGCCCTCCCGCTCCCCCACTACCCCACCGCCCTCCCCTTGCTTCCTTAAGATAGGGAAGGATACTCTGCCCTGTGGGAAGCCCAAGGCCCTCCCCCCTCCATCTCAGTCTAAGAAGGTGTGCATCCATATAGAATAAGTTCCCAAAAAGCCAATACATGCAGAAGAGATAGGTCCCAGTGCCATTATCATTGGCTTATCTGTCAGTCCCCATTGGCAGCCACATTGAGAGAGACCAGTTAGGTCATATGCTCATTCAGTCCTGGTCCAGCTGGATTTGATGAGCTCCCAAAAGATCAAGCACACTGTCTCTGTTGGTGGGCCAGTCCCTCACGGTTCTGACTTCTTTGCTCATCTTCTCCCTCCTTCTGCTCTTCCACTGGACCGTGGTAGCTCAGTCCCTTGTTCTGATGTGAATGTGGATCTCTGGCTCTATCTCCATCCATCATGCGAAATTTCTATGGTGACGATCAAGATATTCAACAATGTAACAATGGACAAGTTCAGTTCAGGCACCCCCTCCTCTGCTGCCCAAGTACCTAGCTGGGGACATCCCTGTGAACACCTGGGATCCCCTCTAGAGACAAGTCTCTTGCGAATCTTAAAATGACTCCCTTAATGTAGATATCTTTGAGCAGATGTTCCAGATGGGAGGGCTGTTGCCCATATAGTGTCCTCTTGTGTCACCATAGCCCCCACCCCATGTACCTTTTGTTATCACATATAAAGCTGCTTCCAGCCATGTACCAGGTAATCTCGGCATCCAGCAAGGGCTAGTCTTGTAGGTCTTCTCTCAGCCCATGTACCTGGCTCATGCAGTGCAACATCCAGATCCAGATGGGAGCAGGGATGCAGGATTTAAGGCCATACCCGCAAGAAGGTATATGAGATGTGTGGGTTAAGGAGGAGACTTTGATAGCGAGTCATGTGAGCATTACTCAGCCATCAATCAGGCAGCTGTTTGAGCTCCCCTTCAATGGCATGAGGGGTGATGATAAGGAGCTCTTGACCCAAAGTCAACTCATCAGTATCTTTAACCAATAGGGCAGTGGCTGCAAAGATCCTTAGGCATGGGGCCACCCTGCTGCCACCAAATTGAGATTGTTTGACAGTTTGGCCACTGGCCTATTCATTCCAAGGTCCTAGATTTTGAGTGAGAACCCCTTTCTGTGCCTCTATTTCATCTACATATAGGTGAAAGGATTTGGTGATATCTGGCAATCCCAGTGCAGGTGCTGAGAGGAAGGCCTTTTTTATTTTATTTATTCAGCCTTCGTCCATTGAAAGAGCTGGCTTTCTTTTGTGGCCTTGTACAGTGGCTTAGCCAGCTTAGCAAAGCTCATAATCCAGAGACAACAGAAGTCAGCTGACCCAAGGAATTCTCTAACCTCCGTCCTGGAAGTAGGGTTGGGTATTTGAAACACAGTCTCTTTACGGGCTTCAGAGAGCCAATGTTGTCCTCCCTTGAGTATATATCCCAAACAAGTCACTTTAGTTTGGCAGATTTGGGCCTTTTTAGCTGATGCCCAGTACCCCAGAGTTCCCAAGGCAGTAAACAAATCACTAGTGTTTACCTTGCAATTTTCTTCTGTGTCAACTGATATCAGGAGGTCATCCACATACTGCAGGAGAGTGACCTGTGGATGTGTTCTCCTGTATTCCCTAAGGTCTTCATGCAAGGCTTTGCCAAAGATAGTTGGGAAAATTTTGAACTCTTGGGGGAGCCTGGCCCAAATCAGTTGTACATTGTATCATGACATTCAAAGGCAAACAAGGACTGGCTCTTTGGGGCTAGGGGAAAGCTGAAGAAAGCATCGTTGAATCTAATACTGTATACCAGGCCTGCATGGGAGGAAGTGAGCTCAAAAGAGTGTATGAATTTGGTATGGTGGGGTGAGTGTCCATAACCCTGAGATTAACCTCTTTAAAGTCCTATATGGGCTGGTAATCATTTGAGTTTGCCTTTTTAACAGGGAGCAATGGGGTATTCCAGGTTGACCTGCAAGGGACCAGAATTTCTAGTTTCATAAGGTGCCTGATGTGAGGGATGATTCCCACCTTTGTCTCCCAGGACATGGGGTATTTGTCACACCTGGATGGGGGTGGCATCAGGCTTGAGCTCAATGAGCACTGGGGCTTGATGTTTCATCAAGCCCATTCCCCCAGTCTCGGCAAAAGCCTCTGGGTATTGGGCTAGCCATGTAGCCATGTCCTGAGGGGCAGGTGGCAGCTCATGGTATAGTTTATATTTATCGTCAAGTTGGAGGGAGAGAATTTTGTTGTAAATAGGGGGGAGAAGGGGGGTGCGTGTTGTTTGTTCCCCGCACCCAGCTTCCAAGCCCCCAGCCGCTGGCCCGCTCAGTGGCTGGCCGCACCCGAAATAACCACGTGACAAACTGGATTCATTTAAACTCTGCCTGGCTTATTATCATTAGCCTTTTCCCAGCTAGCTCTCATAATTAAACTAACCCATTATAAAAGTCTGTAA
>JAQHUG010000314.1:1271023-1289651 GCA_028555095.1 Dicrostonyx torquatus
GTTTAATTATGAGAGCTAGCCAAGGAAAGGCTAGTGATAATAAGCCGGGCAGAGTTTAAATGAATCCAGTTTGTCATGTGGTTATTTCGGGTGCAGACGGTCAGCCGCTGAGCGGGCCAGCAGCTGGGTGCTGGGAACATACAACCCGCACCCCCTCTCCCCCCTAATCACAACAAGGCAAAAACTCACAGACTGGAAGGTAAGAGAAGTCAGAAGAAGCTTACTTGCTTGAAGGTGGTGTAGGAGGTCCTTCTGTTTATGTGTTGCTTTCATTGGTTAATGAATAAAGAAACTGCCTTGGCTTTTTGATAGGGCAGAACTTAGATAGGCTGGGAAAATAAAACTGAATGCTGGGAGAAAGAAGAGCAGAGTCATAGAAGCCATGGATCCTCTGCCTGAGGTGGCTGCTGGTGAGAATCTCCAGTAAGCCACTGCCACATGGCAATACACAGATTAATGAAGATAGGTTAAACTAATATGTAAGAGTTAGCCAATAAGAAGTTAGAGCTAATGGACAAGCAGTGTTTTAATTAATACAGTTTCTGTGTGGTTATTTCGGCTAGCTGGGTGGCCGGCACAAACAAGCGGGCCCTCTTCCTACAACATGTAGGTAGTTGAACTCTTAAGTAGCTGAGACAATGAAATATAGAACTCATATGTGACAGTCAGGATACCATATAATTTCTTAATATTGAACAAACAGGCACTTTATACAAATAACTTACTTCCTTACCAAATTACCATTTAACTAGAAGCAGCCACAGTAATCTGTTTAACAATTAACATGCCATGGCAATTTCACACTCAGCAGTGCCTTGTGTTCATAATTTCAATGTTAGATCTGATTGAATATGATTAAATGCAGCCTGTGTTTCCCAAGGAGGGTTGTGATAGATTTTGATGAACTCATTAGAGGCTAACGCTGCACAGATCTTTCCAAATGCTGGTATTTAGCTGCCTTTGGCTCATTAATTAATTTAAAGATTATGAAATTATCAGAGCTTTTGATTCAAGGACACCCCCCACCACTTTTATTATCGGATAATGTATATTTGCATGTGAGCATAAAAATTATGCCATCCAAAGAGATTTAGCATAATTTAAAACTATAGAGGTTAAATATTTGGAAAGGAAAAAATGGGAGGGGGAAGGGAAGCGGAATTCTTTGAATACATAAGGAGCTAAACCTCTCCAAACACTTGCTACCAAGATGAATAATGAAAACCAAAACAAATGTAGGAAAGAAGCCCAAAGTCAAGAGGACATCCTTAAAATGGTAAACTAAACATAGGCAGAGGATGCAAGGGGAACCTGGTGATATTCAGAAATAGCCACATTCTGAAATTTTAAGGAATATTCAAATTGATAGGAATTCCTCAAGGTCTGTCCCTCTTTGAAAATCTGCTCTTTGGAGTCTTCTTTTAAAAACCTTATGACCAGAAATGAAAACGCAGACACTGAGATCTTAACACTTTCAACTTTACAAGAGCTGGAATCATCTCAATGACAAACCTATGGACATACTATAAGAGTGTTCATGGAGAGGTTTAACTGAGAAGGCCAAATGCATGCTAAATGTGGGCTGCACAATCCACTGCTGGAGTCCTGGGCTGAGTAAAGAGGAGAAAATGATCTGGGCCCCAGCAATGATGTTGCTCTGCTTCCTGGCTGCAATGCAGTATGAGCAGCTGCCTCATTGTCCTGCTCTCACACTTTCATCGTACTCCACTGTGAACCACAATAAGCAGTTCTGTCTTAGTTAGGGTTTCTACTACTGTGAAGACACCATGACCAAGGCAACTCTTATAAAGGAAAATATTTAAATGAGGTGGTTTACTGTTTCAGAGGTTCAGCCCATTATCATCATGCCAGGACATGGTGGCATGCAGGCAGACATGCTGCTGGAGGAGCTACATCTTGCTCCCACAAGAAACAGGAAGTGAACTGAGACACTATGTTGCATAATTTTGTTTTTTTGCATTGTGACACTTTGAGACTGTTAAATAAAATTTACCTTGAATCAGGGGGCAGAGCCAGTGAATAGTCAACCAGAATTGACCATTGAGAAGCCAGCAATTTGGATAGAGAAGACACACAGGAAAGAGAGGGTGGAGACTTGAGTTTGGTGTTTCCTTTTGGTTTTTTTGGATTAGTGAAGAGACAAGGCTCAGGAAACAAGATCCACTGGGGGCAGAAGCCAGGAGCAAATCCAGTCCCAGAAGCCAACCCAGTTTTGGGACACTGGTGGTCCAGGATTGAGCCAGCAACCTGACCCAGAGTCAGTGATCTCCACTGGAACTGGAGTAGGACAGAACCAGCTACCTAGGACAGAGAGTGGACAAGCTCCACCAGGAGCAAATCCAGTCCCAGGAGCCAACCCAGTCTGGGACACTGGCAGATCAGGATTGAGCCAGCAACCAGATCCAGAGTCAGTGACCTCCACCAGAACAGGTACAGGGGAGTAACCACTGAGCGAGTAAGCCAGAGCCAGAAACCACTGAGGGTCAAGCCAGCAATCTAGGCCAAAGTAGGCCTGAGACAGAAAACTCCAAGGGAACAGAGCAAACCACAGGAGCACTGAGCTATCTCCAGGAACACAAAATAACCAACATGGAAACTAGAACTGTGACACTGACTGTACCATGAGGAACAATCATTTGAGCTTTGGATTCACTGGCACCTAGAGGATTATTCAATAGAATCTCAGACAGCCCCAACCACATCTATTAGAGGAAAAGATGACTAGAAAATGTAAGAACACATGCAACATGCCAAAGAGCAACACAACTCTTGTAAAACCTAAAGACCCTACAACAGCAAGAACTGAACAACCAAATATGGATGAAGCAGAAGAAAATGAGCTAAAAAGTAACTTCAAGAGAATGCTTGAAACTCTAAAAGAAGAAATGAGAAATTCCCTTAAACAATTGGAAGAAAAGACCAAAAAATGGAAGTTATCAGCAAATCACTTAAAGAAAACCAAGAAAAAGGAATCAAACATATGAAAGACACTATTCAGGACTTGAACGCTGAAATAGAGGCAATAAAGAAAGCACAAACCGAAGGAATTATAGAAACAGAAATCATGAGAAAATGTTTAGGAACCACAAACACAAGTAAGAACAGCAGAATACAAGAGATGGAAGAGACAATCTCAAGCGCTGAAGATACTATGGAGGAAATAGACTCATCAGTTAAAGAAAACATTAAATCTAGCAAGAGCTTAACCCAAAATATCCAGGAAATATCGGACACCATGAAAAGGCCAAATCTAAGAATAATAGGTAGAGAAGAAGGAGAAGTTCAACTCAAAAGCACAGAAAATACATTTAACAAAATCATAGACGAAAACTTTCCCAACCTAAGGAAAGATATGTCTATGAAGATACAAGAAGCTTATAGAACACCAAATAGACTGGATCCAAATAAAAAGTCCCCTTGTCACATAATAATCAAAACACTAAACATACAGAATAAAGAAAGAATTTTAAGAGCTGCAAAGGAAAATGGCCAAGTAACATATAAAAGTAGACCTATTAGAATTACACCTGACTTCTTATTGAAGACAATGAAAGCCAGAAGGTCATGGCCAAGCATTATGCAGACATTAAGAGATCATGGATGCCAGCCCAGACTACTATACCCAGCAAAACTGTCGATCACCATAGAAGGACAAACCAAGATATTCCATGAGAAATCTAAATTTCACCAATACCTAGCCACAAACCCAGCCCTACACAAAATACTAGGAGAAAAACTCCAACCTAAGGAAGTTGACTACACCAATGAAAACACAGACAACTGATGGCCACATAGCAGCAAATCCTAAAGAAGAGACAAACACACAAATTAACATCATCAACAATGAAAACTAAATTAACAAGAGATAGCAGTCACTGGTCATTAATATCCCTTAATATAAATGGACTCAACTCACCTATAAAAAGGCACAGGTTAACAGATTAGCTATGGAAACAGAATCCATCTTCTGCATACAAGAAACACATCTCAACCTCAAAGACATTACCTCAGAGTAAAGGGTTGGGAAAAAAATATACCAATCAAATGGACCTAAGAAACAAGTGGGTGAGCTATCCTAATATCTAACAAAATAGACTTCAAGCTAAAATCAGTGAAAAGAGACAAAGAAGGTCATTTTATATTAGTCCCAGGACAAATATATCAAGAGGAAATTGCAATACTGAACATCTATGCCCCAAATACAAGGGCATCCTCATATGTAAAGAAACACTTCTAAAGCTTAAATCATACATTAAACCCCACACACTAATAGTGGGAGACTTCAACACTCCCCTCTCACCAATGGACAGGTCAATCAGACAAAACATGAACAGAGAAATAAGAGAACTAACAGATGTTATGACTCAAATGGACTTAACAGACATCTATAGAATATTCCATCCAAACAGAAAAGAATATACCTTCTACTCAGCATCTAATGGAACCTTGTCAAAAATTGACCACATAGTCGGTAACGAAACAAACCTCAACAAATACAAAAAAAAAAATTAGAATAACCCAATGTACCTTATCAGATCACCATGGATCAACCCAGTTTTTTTGTTTTTGTTTTTGTTTTGTTTTGTTTTTTTGTTTTTTTGAGACAGGGTTTCAGATCACCATGGTATAAAACTAGAAGTCAACAGCAATACTAATTCCAGAAAACCCACAAACACTTGGAAATTAAACAATGCTCACCTGAGTCATCAATGGGTCAAGGAAGAAATAAGGGGAGAAATTAAAGACTTCCTAAAATTCAATGAAAATGACCACACAACATACCCAAATTTATGGAACACATGAAAGCAGTGTGAGGAGGAAAGTTCATAGCACTAAACGCCTACATAAAAAAGCTGGAAAAATCCCACACTAGTAAATTAACAGAACATTTGAAAACTTTAGAGCAAAAAGAAGCAAACTCATCTAAGAGAACTAGATGGCAGGAAATAATCAAATTGAGAATTGAAATCAACAAAATAGAAATAAAGAAAACAATACAAAGAATCAATGAGACAAAGAGTTGTTTCTTTGGGAAAATCAACAAAATAGACAAACCTTTATCCAAACTAACCAAAAGGCAGAGAGAGAATATCCAAATTAACAAAATCAGAAATTAAAAGGGGGAACATAACAACAGACATGGAGGAAACACAGAGAATAATCAGGTCATATTTTGAAAACCTGTACTTCACAAAATTGGGAAAACTCAAAAGAAATGGACAACTTTCTGGATAAATATCAGTTACCAAAATTTAATCAAGATCAAATAAGCAAACTAAACAGACCTATAACTGCTGAAGAAATAGAAACAGTCATCAAAAGTCTCCCAACCAAAAAAAGCCAAGGACCAGATGGTTTCAGCTCAGAATTCTACAAGACTTTCAAAGAAGAATTAATAACAATACTCCTCAAGTTATTCCACACAATAGAAACAGAAGAAACATTGTCAAACTCTTTTTATGAGGCTACAATTATCCTGATACCCAAACCACAGAAAGACATCACTAAGAAAAAGAATTATAGACCAATCTCACTCGTGAACATTGATGCAAAAATACTAAATAAAATACTGGCAAATCAAATCCAAGAACACATCAGAACCATCATCCACCAAGATAAAGTCAGCTTCATCCCAGAGATTCAGAAATAGTTCAACATAGGAAAATCTGTCTACATAATCCACCATATAAACAAGCTGAAAAATAAAAACCACATGATCATCTCATTAGATGCCAAAAAAAATTTGACAAAATACAACATCCATTCATGATAAAGGTCTTAGAGTGAGCATGGATACAATGAACATACCTAAACATAATAAAGGCAATATACAGAAAGCCAATAGCCAACATCAAACTAAATGGAGAGAAACTCCCAGCGATTCCACTGAAATCAGGAACAAGACAAGGATGTCCACTCTCTCATACCTATTCAATATAGTTCTTGAGGTCCTAGCTAGAGCAATAAGACACAAAAAGATCAAGGGGATACAAATTGGAAAAGAAGTCAACCTCTCAGTGTTTGCTGATGATATGATAGTTTACATAAGCAATCCCAAAAATTTTACCAAGGAACTTCTACAACTCATAAACACTTTCAGCAATGTAGCAGGATACTCATGGCCCCGCTGCAGCCACTCAGGGAACTGTCCCTGCCTGGGATTGGCTACTCTCGTGACATGCTTCCCACTGCCACTGCTTAAGCGTTTCTGCCACCGTAGCCACTCAGGAATCAGTAACATTTTTAATCCATTACAACCACTGTTGTACTTTTGTCATGAGTGGGAAGAAGACACGAGACACAAACAAACCCACTTAGGAGTTTATTAGAGAAGATGTGCTCATGGACCCGAGGAAAAATGTGCAGGGTGAGGGAAGAGAGAGAGGAGAGAAGATGGTGCATCTGCCTTTTAAAGGCTGCCTTGCACATGCACACCAGGGTGGGTTGCGTAGGTACATCAGATGCTGGTGATGAAGATGGCTGGTGATCCATGCCTTGCACATGCGCAGGGGTGGGTTGCGTGGGTATGTCAGACGCTGGTGATGCAGATAGCAAGTGACCCATGCCTTACACATGTGCAGGGGTGGGTTGTGTAGGTACATCAGACACTGATGACAAAGATGGAGGATGACCCATGCCTTGCACATGCACAGTGGTGGAGGTAGCCACACATGTGTGCACGTGGGTCACGCCCCCAAGGATCCGTCCACATGCGGCTGTCTTTAGAACCCAGGAGTGCAGCCTTACAGGTGGTTAGATAATAACAACCACTCCCTTTATTCTATTTCTTAATCTGTCTATCTCCTTGAACACAGGATTTGTATCCATTCCACATTCTGGTTCTCATTTTCTCAAATTGTACATTTTGTATTTTTTCTTGCTCAGCTTGCTCCTTTTCATTATAAACCTTTCTTAGAGTTAACCCAGAGCAGGAGAGAACTGATTCCCACAAGTTGTCCTCTCGCCTTCACAAGCTCAGCATAGTGGGGCAATCCAGCACCAGGAATAATATATTTTAATCCTAAAGTAAGTTTCAATTCTTATCTTGGCTCACTGGTGTCTGTGGTGAAAGGGAGCATGAACTGCAATATTCTGATTCCAGCTAAGTATACAGTATGTGAAAAGAAACTTCTTTGTTTTTGTTGTTTGTTTGAGACATGGTTTCTCTGTGTAGCCCTGGCTGTTCTGAAATTCAAAGATTCACTGCCTCTGCCTCCCAAGAGCTGGGGTGAGATTCTTCATTTTTAATTAAGAGGCTATTTAGATACAAAGAAAACCAGGGCCTCAAATTTCTGCTTTACTTATCAGGCAGGACACAGGGTAAAAAGCGATGACCTTGGCCACAGTCACTCTGGCCCATCAACTTCTTTCCCACACTGACCTCACATTAACTTGGTGCTTCACTCTGCCATGCCTAGGGACCTGGGGCCTAGATGATTCAATATGAAGCTCTGTACAAGTTTGCTCACCAGGCTTGCCTTTGTGGCAGTGAAGCCTGATGCTGCCTCTTTCCTCAGATCTGAAGCTGCCCTCATTGCTAATTTTCTTTTCTTTTTTTTTTTATTGTTAAAAGAAAAATTTACATTTACTCCCCTTGTTCTTGGCCCTCCCACTCCCCCACTATCCCACCACCCTCCCCCTGCTTCCTTAAGATGGGGCAGGATACCCTGCCCTATGGGAAGCCCAAGGCCCTCCCCCCTCCATCTCAGTCTAAGAAGATGTGCATCCATATAGAGTAAGTCCCCAAAAAGCCAATACATGCAGAAGAGATAGGTCCCAGTGCCATTATCATTGGCTTCTCAGTCAGTCCCCATTGGCAGTCACATTCAGAGAGTTCAGTTAGGTCATATGCTCATTCAGTCTTGGTCCAGCTGGATTCGATGAGCTCCCAATAGATCGAGCACACTGTCTCTGTTGGTGGGCCAGTCCCTCATGGTCCTGACTTCCTTGCTCATCTTCTCCCTCCTTCTGCTCTTCCACTGGACCTTGGTAGCTCAGTCCCTTGTTCTGATGTGAATGTGGGTCTCTGGCTCTATCTCCATCCATCATGCGAAATTTCTATGGTGACGATTAAGATATTCAACAAAGTAACTATGGGGCAAGTTCTGAACTTGCCTCATTGCTTATTTTCTAAGCCACTGTACATTTGGAGTCTGGCTACGTAATAACTTCACATCCTTGCTTCTCCATGACCTGAATTCAGATCTGTCCTCTGGCTTTTGATAAGAAGCATGTTTGTCATCAATATACTTTGTTTCCCCTAAATATGAGCTTTACTGTGGAAATTATCCAGGCCCATAATCAGTATAAGTGGTAGCAAAATTGTAGAGTTTCATTAATATGCACATCAACACCATTTGAGTCAAGATGCACTGCCTTTGTTAGCTATCAGAGCAAAACTGCACCAGCAACAAAGTACATAAAAAAATAAGACTTCTATATGCTGCAGTCTCGAACTTGATAATTAAAAGTGACAAAATATATACTTTAAAAAGAAATAAAATCTTTTAAAGGCACACTAGTATTTATTGCTGTTTATTTTTTCCTTTCTGAAAAACAGTAAAGTAATAATATCAAAAAAAGAAATAAAAACATGTCATTTTTCTTTATTATAGATAGCAGTATTTGTGTGGTAACCTAGAGGAAGGCATTCCTTCATAGAGCAGGAAACCACCCTCTTAAAGTGATAGAAAGAAAAAAGAGAATTTTGATGTATTTCTCAATGTATTTCCTATTATTTAATACAATTTGTGTTGGGCCAAAATTATCTCAAGGCTTGTACTTTGAGGCCTGTAGGACAGAGAAAAGCCTGGCTCGGGTTTAAGGGAGTCTCAAAGCTACCAAGGATGAGATGGCAAAATCTAAGTAGACATTCCTCCAGCCAGAAGGAGGATTTGGCTGTCTCTCATTGGCTGGAGGTACCCCCACATCGCATGATGTCCCTTAACCTATATAAGCTGATGCTCACAGTAATAAACTGAGTTCCTGCTTTGACTTGACTCCCTATTGTGTCTGACTGTCTTGCTTGGTGGGGCTGCGGAATGGGCGGATAGCACACTCATCTTTCCCTGAGGAATAAGGAGGCTAAGGAGGCCTAGCAAATTTGGATACCTAACTTGTCCTGGTAGTTAAATTGAGTGTGGGAAACATCTTGAAAATTGCATTTGGCAGCACATACCTGTGACTCCATCACTTGTGGGCCACAGTCAGGAAGAGTAGGAATTCAAGGTTATCATCAGCTACACAATGAGTTGAGGCCAGTTACATGGGGCCTTGACAAAGGAGGAAGAGGAAGAAGAAGATGAATTAAGCAACAACAGAAGAACAGATGAAAACTGGATGCCAGCATGTGACCACTGGCATGGTTTATCAAATAGTGGTAGGGCTAAGTAAAAGTGTGCTCTATTTATTTACTTAGAATCTTTTCTATTTTGCAGGGAAGGGCAGAGATGTGGCTGAGAAGTATGTTGGAATATTAAAGAGCTTTTAGTTTTTTCCTTATTGTGTTTTTCTCCATTTAACTTTCAAATAGGCAGTTGGCTGTGTGCACATTGCCTTGGGGAGAGAATTCTTTTTTTTTCCAAAAGGTGTTAGTAGCTTTCAGTTAGCCCAATTTACAAACCCCTCACACAGACAGGCCCAGATATCTGTTTCCTAAGTGACTCTAGATCCTGTCCAGTTCACAATGACTATTAACCGTCATAGTGTTTCAGCCTCCTTCTGGCTGGGACGGATGAGTGGCCTGGAGTCACTCATTCCCCCTCAGCCATGTCAATGTCCCTTTACTTGCTAGGATCTCTATCTTTACTTCTGAGAGGACAGTGACACCACTGCTAATACACTGTCCCTGAGGAAGGGAAGGGAGATCCTGATAGCTTGCTACCATACATACCCAGGAAACTGCCTGGAATTCTGAAAGCTAGACCCACCCTACTTTCACACAAACAGCCAGAAGGACTCCAGTCAGTCCAGAAAGAGGGAAAACTCTGAAACCCATGGGAATTGCAATGTTGTTACCACGGTTCTGTAGAAATAGCTAGTCACCATCTTTCTCTACAGCAGACAGCCATATAGGATAACTTTCATCTGTGTGGAAACAAACATTTACCAAGCTACTCCAGGGAGCAATAAACACTTCATATACTCAGTTATGCCACTGAGACCTTACAACCTGGAGGGTGTATATTATTTTCCCAAATTTATGAATGGGATAAAATAGCTTTAAGAAGTTGAGTGACTTGTGAAGGTGTGCAGCTAAGAAAAGATCGATCTGTATTTCAAAACCAGGTGTGTACAGTTGCAGAAACGCTCTGTTCATTGAAGCACACACAATCTCCTTGGGGCAGAACTTGCGTTCTGATTCTGCATGGTGATGACAGCACTCTTCAGAGACAGTGCAGCCTTCCCCTGGACTGTGTCAGGCAGGAGAATCCCTGCCTAAGGTGCTAATGTCACTGGTTATTGTGACGCGCCACCACATTTTCTCTGATGCCTCCAGAAGAATCACACAAGAGCTTCTCCAGAGAGCCACTCCAATACAACAGAAAGAAAAAAATTCTAAATTCAGAGCTATTAAAAATGCCTAACTTGGGCTGAGAAGACTGATCAGGAGTGAGGAACACCTACAGCTTTTGCAGAAGACCCAGGTTCGCTTCCTAGCACTGACTTGGCAACTTTCAAACAACCATCATAACCCCAGCTTCAAGAGTTCTAATGACCCCTTCTGACTTCCGAGGCTTCCTGCATACTCATAGCACATATACATACATGTTAAATATATTTTTAAAAATTTAAATCAGTATGTTTCTGTTGATTTTTTGTTTTTAGATAGTTTTGCCATGTAAACCAGGCATATCTTGAATCCATGATCCTTCTGCCTTTTGAGCGTTAGAATTATAGACATAGCCAACAGAGAGACCAGATTGAGTCACCTGAGACCCCGTTTCAAAATACAAAAAATAAAACCAGTGAAATGGCTCATCAGGTACAGGTGCTTGTTCTGAAAGCTCGGGAAAGTGAATCAAAGCCCTGGAACCCACATAAATGAGGATGAAGAGAACCGAGACCATAAAGTTGTTCTCTGACCTCACCTGTGTGTCTCTGGACACACACAGTAAAGAGTAGAAACACAAAGGCTACAAGACTGGTCTACAGTTATACGAGTTGCCCCTTTTCAGAGGCATTTCTCTATTGTGGCACATAATTTCAGCAGATATTTGGAGTCTTTGAACCAGGACCAAATGATCATATGTGTGTCTTTTTTTTTCCCAGAAAGTTTTCATGTAAAGAAGTAGCAGACACACACTACAGATCAGGCCCCTACCTCTCTTCTCTCTTGAGTGATTACTTGGCGCCAATGCTGTGACAATTATCAGTCATTAAGTGTTTATTTACTTTAGTTGGCAAGCTTTAGAGTGGGTCACTCATGTTTCCAGCGTCTATGGTCTCATGTACTGATACAGTGGTGCAGCAAAGCTGAGGTCAGCCCCACCTCCATTTCCAATTCAATCATTCCTGTGCTAAGATCATAGCATTGTAACTTGTCATTGCATAACTGTCTCATAAAAGACATCTCAAACTTGTTGATATTCATTCTCCTTAGGTTTCTTAAGCTCACAATTTTGATGTTTCACTGAGGTCCATCTAATATTTTTACAAAATGTATTTTTAATTCATCTTTAATGTATTGCCATTATTTTGTAATTTATCATTCTCAGTGAGCAAAGCAGCTACTAATAGATGATAGCTTCAAGTTCTGTGAGCAGTTAGGTTAACTTATCTTGATGATAATTTTGATTCCTTTTTTTCCATTATCATATTTTTAAGATACTGACTTAATCACTCTGAGTAACAGGGAACCATGGCCCATAATGAAATTCTAATGATGAAAAATTTTGGGTTTATGTTATTTATATAACAGTAGCCCTTAATAAAAACATAACCTAGTAAATCAACTTTCTTGTAAGAAATTCAAGATCTTTTCCAAGAACTACTCTTACGGATTTTCACACATTTTCTTCTGAAAGGGTAACACTTCTTGTTTGTTCGTTTGTTTTTCAAGACAGGGTTTCTCTGTGGCTTTAGAGCCTGTCCTGGAACTAGACCAGGTTGGTCTCGAACTCACAGAGATCCGCCTGCCTCTGCCTCCCGAGTGCTGGGATTAAAGGCGTATGCCACCACCGCCCGGCTGGGTAACACTTTTATAATCTCAGAATTTTGTCTTTGCTTTACAGTATTTGACATCTGTCAAGTGTGTACCACTCTGCACAGGATGTCCTACTGTGAAGGAATCTGGGAAATTTTTGAGGAGAGCCTTCAGCTCTGTAGTAGTCATACTACAAAGCGGGACTGCTCCTGACAGGCCAGGGGAGGTACACAGTCACTCCGACCCAAGCCAAACAGTCCTTCCTTTTGGCTCCTTTTCCTTAAAGATAGAAACAATTACCTATCTGAAACCCCAAACTTGTGCAGGTGAAAACTTCTGTATGTTTTGGCATCAGCAAGTTTCTACCTCTACAAGGAGTAAACTCAGCCCTCACTGACTGGGTTGTCATGTGTGTCAGTCACTAGTCTCCTGGCTTTGACAGAATAGGTTTACAATGCTGTTTAAGAAGTGTGGATGTATTTTGGCTCACATACTTTCCCCACACTAAATAAGCAAATAATATACAAAAATGGATGGTAGGCAGAAGAGAGGTGATGGAGAAAAAGAAGAGAGAGAGAGAGAGTGAGAGGGCTACACATGGGGAGTGTTCACAGAAATGAAATGATTGCATGAAGAGCATTTTTTTTTGATCCTGAAGATGGAGAAAGCTGTGAGCCAAGAAAGAAGAGCAGCATCTAAGCCAGTGGTTCTCAGCCTGTAGATTGAGACTCCTGAAAGGTCATATCTCAGATGTCTTGCATATCAGATATTTACAATTCATAACAGTATGAAAATTATAGTTCTGAAGCAACAATGAAACAATTTTATGGTTGGTGGGGGTCACTGTATTAAACGGTTGTAGCAAAAGGAAGGTTGAGAAGCACTGCTCTAAGCAAAAGGGGCTAAGTCAAAAAGGCAGCCTTGCCAACTCTTAGTATAGCCTTGGATTCACAACTGTAGAATGTTATGAGTTCAAGGAAAAATGATATTTTTGGAATTAGTTGATTTTGACACACTTTAGTGGACTGTAACATCCAGTCTGGCTTTGATTTGTGTCTACCTGGATGTGTACTAGCTCTCTAGCAGTATCTCCCATACCTGGCTAACTTAGCTTGATACCAAAAGGTCAAAAACAAAACAAGGCATCACAGAAAACACAAAAGGATTCTTAAAAAGTTACAGGGCAGCAGACCTTATGAACATGAAATAAAAGCTTAGCAAAGTAATGCAAAAACTATTCTAGGAATGTAAAGATAGTTCAACTTTTAAAACCTAGTCTATGTAGTTAAAGACATCAATAGACTAAAGAGATGAAAACATAATATCTGATGCACAGAGAAAAGCATTTGTTAACTCAATATTTATGCACAATGAAATTTTCAACCAACTAGAAAGAGCGTAGTGATTTTCAATTACATAAAAAGCACCTGTAAAAAGTTTGTGGCCATCAAACATTTTGGGAAAAGAATGAAATTTGATCCCTCTATAGTCAGATTTAAAAAATGTCAGCTTGCCGGGCGTTGGTGGCGCACACCTTTAATCCCAGCACTTGGGAGGCAGAGACAGGCGGATCTTTGTGAGTTTGTAGGCCAGCCTGGTCTACAGAGCTAGTTCCAGGACAGGCTCCAAAGCTACAGAGAAACCCTGTCTCAAAAAATAAAAAAAAGTCATCTCAGACTGCTCCTATTCAGCACTATATTAGAAGTCTTAAGTTAGAGCAGTAAGTGTATATATAATATAAAATGTTTGCATATATATTTAAACAGACACTCTGCCATGTAGGACACAATGCTACCGTTGTATCATTAAATTGTTAAGGAAAGGCAAACTGAAACCACCCTTTACACCTAATACACCATACACACACCGTACAACTAATAATAGCTTCTATGGAAACAGAAACTTTAGAAATTATAAAAACTGATGAAGATGTGATAATGATTCTCCTTTGAATCTGATGAGAATTACATTTAAAAAAATCATACTGCTATTTTGCCAGTCAACTTTTGTTTCTTATATAGTTAGTATTGTTTATACCACACCCACTCCTGTGCACTGACCTGCGACCTTTAAATTTCTGACACAAAAACTTGTGCATGAAAGCTGATATGGGATTGGTTCAAAGTTTCCAAATACAGGAAAAAGGCAAAATGTCTGGTAGCAGACAAAGATAGTCAAGCTGTGGATGAAAAAGGCACCAACTAACCAAGCATGGCTGGTGAGCCATAGCTTCTCTTTCAAAACTGGGCAAAACAGCGCATGTGAAGCTGCTGCCTCCCCTCTCTCTCGTGTGTGTATAAATTGGACTATCATCCTGGCCTCTCACTCTTCAGTGTCTGCATGGAGTGAATGGAAACACCTGTCCCAGGGGTTCCTCTTCTACAAATTTCTAAACAGTTTCCTTTGAAAATGAAGTACAGTAATTGACCTTCATGGACTCTCTGAAGTGACTCAAAGCCAAGCTATGCACCAAATCAAGCTGACAAATCTATTCTTTCTGTATGTGTATCAGTTTGTAAATAAAGTTAATAAAGGAGTGTCCTAGGAGGTGGCTGAGTTTCTATGTGTAGAAACATGGCCAGAGAAAGTCAGAGGGGCAGGCTGTGGACCAGGGAGTTGACTCAGCATGGAAAACTGCAGGTTGCACATGGCAGCGCCTGCACATGGCAGCACCTACAAACTGTGTCTGTGTCTGTACTCCCAACTCTCTTATGAGGAGATAGGAGACAGATAGGATGAGAAAAGGCTGAGGCTCAGGGTCCAGCTAGCTTTGAGTGTGTAGGACAGTGACAGAAACAATGGAGACAACCCACCTCAAAATAAAAACAACAGAAAACCAAGGTGGAGGAAAATGAACTTGCCCTTTGACCTTCACACACATGTTGAAGGTCACACACTTGTACTCATATATAAAATAAATGAACTTATTTTAAAATGACTTCATGGTGTGCTGTACACAAACAAGTACTGTTCTCTAAGTACAGACGACAAGATTAATCTTCACGGTCAATCTATGGAACAACTAACTACCTCTATCACCATTTCATAGGGGAGGAAACATCCAACAGCCATGAAGGTCAAGCTGAGCAGATACTAAAACATTCTACATCTATAGGCTGGAGAAAAGACACTAATATCCCCAAGCATCTCACATGCAGTGATGTTCTGAAAAACACATCAAAATGCTAACAACTCATTAGTGAGGAACTGGTTACCACTTAGGTGCACATCAGTTGTTATACTTTTCATTGATTTTCTTCATATGTATGAGCTGCAGTCAACCCCATGTCAATGAGAATCTTACTCCCCAGTTACCCCCTGCACAAACAAGTTCACAAAGCACATTTGCTGTCACACGATACCATATTACTTCAGAGGTGAGCCAAACACTTTATTTTTTATAAGAATTCTAATGCACATTCCAGGAATACTCTATTCTTTATTGATTTTTATGGAGCTATATATTTTTCTCCGTTCCCTTCACAATCTCTCTCCTCTCCTTATACCCTCTCCCATGGTCCACATGCTCCCAATTTACTCAGGAGATCTTGTCTTTTCTACTTCTCATGTAGATTAGATGCATGTATGTCTCCCTTAGAGTCCTCTTTGTTGTCTAGGTCCTCTGGGATTGTGAATTATAGGATAGTTTTTATTTGCTTTATGTCTAAAAGTCACTTATGAGTGAGTACATACGATATTTGCCTTTCTGGTCTGGGTTACCTCACTCAATATGTTTTCTAGATCCATCCATTTGCCCACAAATTTCAAGATATCATTATTATTTTCTGCTGTGTAGTATTCCATTGTGTATATTTACCACATTTTTCTTATCCATTCTTCAGCAGAGAGGGGCATTTAGGTTGTTTCCAGGTTCTGGCTATGACAATGTTGCTATGAACATAGCTGAGCATCCTTGTGGTATGATTGAGCATCCTTTGGATATATATCCAAAAGTAGTATTGCTGGGTCTTGAAGATAGGTTGTTTCCTAATTTTCTGAAAAATTGTCATACTTATATCCAAAGTGGATGTACCAGTTTTCACTCCCACCAGCAATGGAGGAGTATTGCCTTTGCCACATATCCTCTGCAGCATAAGTCGTCATCAGTATTTGTGATCTTGGCCATTCTTACAGGTGTAAGCTGAAATCTGAGACTTGTTTTGATTTGCATCTCTCTGATGGCTAAGGATATTGAGCATTTCCTTAAGTGTCTTTCAGCCATTTTAGATTTCTCTGTTGAGTTTTCTGTTTAGGTTTGTACTCAATTTTTTATTGGATTTTTTTTTTTGATGATAAATTTCTTGAGTTCTTTGTATATTTTGGAGATCAGACTTCTGTCTGATATGGGGATGGTGAAGATCTTTTCCCATTCTGTAGGCTGCCATTTTGTTTTGCTGACTGTGTCCTTTGGTTTATAGAAACTTCTCAGCTTCAGAAGGAACCATTAATTAATTGTTTATCTCAGTGTCTGTACTACTGGTGTTATATTTGGGAAGTGGTCTCCTGTGCCAATGCATTCAAGTGTGCTTCCCATACTCTCTTCTATGAGGTTCAGAATGGCTGGTTATGTGTTGAGGTCTTTGATCCATTTGGACCTGAGTTTTGTGCATGGTGATAGATATGGATCTATTTTCATTCTTGAATATGTTGATATCCAGTTCTGACAGCACCATTTATTGAATATAATTTCTTTTTTCCATTTTATATTTTTTGATTCTTTGTCAAAAATTAGGTGTTCGTAGGTATGTGGATTGATATCTAAGTCTTTGTTTTGGTTTCATTGGTCCTCCTGTCTATTTTTATGTCAATACCAGGCTGTTTTCAGTATGTAGCTCTGTAGTAGACTTTGAGGTTAGGGATTGTGATGCCTCCAGAAGTCCCTTTATTGTAGTTTTGGCTATCCTGTTTTTTTTTTCTTTTCTATATGAAGTTGTGTATTGTTCTTTACAGGTCTGTGAAGAATTTTGCTGAGATTTTGGTGGGCACTGCATTGAATATGTAGATTGTTTTTGGAAAGATTTCCATCTTAACTATGTTAATTCTAACATAGCATGGGATATCATTCCAATTTCTGGTATCTTCTACAATTTCTTTTTGCAAAGATTTAAAGTTCTTATCATATAGGCCTTCCACTTGTTAGTTGGAAAGCTTTGTCTATTTTGTTGATTTTCTCAAAGAAACAACTTATTGTTTCCTTGAATTGCTTGTATTTTGTTGATTTCAGATCTCAATTTGATTATTTCCTGCCATCTAGTCCTCCTGAGTGAGTTTGCTCCTTTTTGTTCTAGAGTGTTCCAGTATTTTGTTAACTTACTAGTTTGGGATTTTTCCAACTTCTTTATGTAGGTATTTAGTGCTATGAACATTCCTCTTCACACTGCTTTCATGTGTAATATAAATTTGGGTATGTTGTGTGGTCATTTTTTATTGAATTTTAGGAAGTCTTTAATTTTCTATCTTTATATTTTCCTCGACCCATTGAAAATTCAGATGAGCATTATTTAATTTCCATGTATTTGTGTGATTTCTGAAATTAGTGTTGCTGTTAAATTCTAATTTTAAGCCATGGTGATCCGATAAGATACTTGGGGTTACCCCATTTTTTTATTGATATTTATTGAACTCTACAGTTTTCTCTGCTCCCCTCCCTGTATCTCCCCTCCCCGCTTTAGTCCTCCCCAAAGGTCCCCATGCTCCCAATTTACTCAGATCTTGTCTTTTTATATTTTCTACTTCCCATGTAGATTATATCTATGGTATGTAAGTCTCTCTTAGTGTCCATATTGTTGTCTAAGTTCTCTGGGATTGTGGTTTGTAGGCTGCCTTTCTTTGCTTTATGTTTTAAAAACCACCTATGAGTGAGTACATGTGATAATTGTTTTTCTGTGTCTGAGTTACCTCACTCAAATTAATGTTTTCTAGTTCCATCCATTTTCCTGCAAAATTCAAGCTGTCATTGTTTTTTTGGCTGTGTAGTACTCCATTGTGTAAATGTACCACATTTTCCTTATCATTTCTTCAGTCAAGGGGTATTTAGGTTGCTTCCAGGTTCTGACTATGAAAAACAAAGCTGCTAGGAACATAGTTGAGCACATGTCCTTGTGGCACGATTGAGCATCCTTTGGATATATACCCAAAAGTGGTATTACTGGGTCTTGAGGAAGGTTGTTTCTCAATTTTCTGAGAAATCTCCACACTGATATCCAAAAGGGTTGTACCAGCTTGCACTCCCACCAGCAATGCAGAATTGTTCCTCTTTCCCTACAACCTCTCCAGTATAATTCGTCATCAGTGTTTTTTTTCTTTCTTTCTTTATTTTTTATTGTTAAAAGCAAAATTTACATTTATTCCCCTTGTTCCCGGCCCTCCCGCTCCCCCACTACCCCACCGTCTTCCCCCTGCTTCCTTAAGATGGTGCAGGATACCCTGTCCTATGGGGAGCCCAAGGCCCTCCCCCCTCCA
>JAQHUG010000314.1:1296692-1351216 GCA_028555095.1 Dicrostonyx torquatus
TGTTTGCTTCCTTTTGTTGTATTTTACCTTCTAGTACTTTGTGTAAGGCTGGGTTTGTGGCTATGTATTGCTTAAATTTGTTTTTATCCTGGAATATTTTGTTTTCTCCATCGATGGTGAAAGTAAGCTTTGCTGGGTATAGTAGTCTGAGCTTGCATCCATGGTCTCTTAGTGTCTGCAGCACATCTATCCATGTCTTTCTTGCTTTCATCGTTTCCATAGAGAAGTCAGGTGTAATTCTGATAGGTTTACCTTCATGTTACTTGTCCCTTTTTCCTTTGCGGTTCTTAATATTCTTTCTTTATTCTGTATGTTTTGCGTTTTGATTATTATATGGCGAGGGGACTTTTTTTTTTTATGATCCAGCCTATTCAGTGTTCTGTATGCTTCTTGAACCTTCATAGGAATATCCTTCCTTAGGTTGGGAAAGTTTTCTTCTACAATTTTGTTGAATATATTTTCTGTGCCTTTGAGCTGGAGTTCTCCTTCTACCCCTATTATTCTTAGGTTTGGTTTTTTTCATGGTGTCCCAGATTTCCTGAATATCGTGTTACAAATTTGTTGTTTTCTTTGATAGAAATATGGAACGCTTTACGAATTTGCGTGTCATCCTTGTGCAGGGGCCATGCTAATCTTCTCTGTATCGTTCCAATTTTAGTATATGTGCTGCCAAAGCGAGCACTCTCTCCCCCCTTTTATACAACAGATAGATATGGGTCTATTTTCATCTTTCAACATGTTGATACCACTTCTGCCAGTACCACCTGTTAAATATGCTTTCAGGTGTTCAAAGATGTGTGGATTGATATTTCGTCTTCTATTCAGTTCCATTGGTCCTTCTGTCTGTTCTTATGCCAATACCCAGCTATTTTCAGTACTGTAGCTCTGCAGTAGAGCTTGAAGTCAGGGATTGTGATGCCTCCAGAAGTTCTTTTATTGCACAGGATTATTTAGGATATCCTCGTTTTTTTTGCTTTTCCAAATGAAGTTGAGTACCCTTCTTTCGAGGTCTTTGAAAAATTTTCCTGGGATTTTGATGGGTATTGCATTGAATCTGTAGATTCCTTTTGGTAAGACTGCCATTTTTTACTATGCTAATTCTGCCTACCCAAGAGCATGGAAGATCTTTTCACTTTCTGGTGTCTTCTTCAATTTCTTTCTTCAAAGATTTAAAGTTCTTGTCATACAAGTCTTCTGCTTGTTTGGTTAGAGTTACTCTGAGATATTTTATGCTATTTGTGGCTATTGTGAAGGATGTTGATCCTCTGATTCCTCCCCAGCCCTTTTATCATCTGTGTACAGGAGGGCTGCTGATTATTTTGAGTTAATCTTGTATCCTACTACATTGTTGAAAGTGTTCATGAGTTCTAGAAATTCCTTGGTAGAATTTTTGGGATCGCTTATGTAAACTATCATATCATCAGCAAACGCTGAGAGGTTGACTTCTTTTCCAATTTGTATCCCCTTGATCTTTTTGTGTCTTATTGCTCTAGCTAGGACCTCAAGAACTATATTGAATAGGTATGAGAGAGTGGACATCCTTGTCTTGTTCCTGATTTCAGTGGAATCGCTGGGAGTTTCTCTCCATTTAGTATGATGTTGGCTCTTGGCTTGCTGTGTATTGCCTTAATTATGTTTAGGTATGTTCCTTGTATTCCTGCTCTCTACAAGACCTTTATCATGAATGAATGTTGTATTTTGTCAAATGTGTTTTCGGCATCTAATGAGATGATCATGTGGTTTTTACTTTTCAGCTTGTTTATATGGTGGATTATGTACACAGATTTTCATATGTTGAACCATCCCTGCATCTGTGGGATGTATGAAAATCTGTCAACATAATCCACCATTTTCTTTTTTAAAATCTGGTGAGGGTAGCTTTGTTGTCTAGTACGTGTTCCATTTTTGAGAAGGTACCATGAGGTGCTGAGAAGGTATATTCTTTTGTTTGGACAGGATGTTCTATAGATATCTGTTAAGTTTATTTGAGCAATAACGTTAGTTCCCTTATTTCTCTGTTAATTTTCTGTCAGACGTGTCCATTGTAGAGAATGAGGTGTTGAAGTCTCCCACTATTTGTGTGTGGAGTTTAATGTATGATTTATGTTTCAGTAGTGTTTCTTTTACACATGAGGGTGCCCTTGTGTTTGGCGCATAGATGTTGGGCATTGGAATTTCCTCTTGATGGATTTTTCCTGTGACTAATATGAAATATCCATGTCTCTATTGATTGATTTTAGTTTGAAGTCTATTTTTCTAGATATTAGGATAGCTACACCAGCTTGTTTCTTAGATCCATTTGATTAAAAAAAATTTCCCAACCCTTTATTCTGAGGCAATGTCTGTCTTTGAGGTTGACCTTGAACCCAAACTTCCTGACTTCACCTCCTACATGCTAGGATGACAGGTGTGTAGGCACATAAGCTCATAAGCATGATCATGTAAACTACATTGGCTTTGATAATCTTGGGGTTTCTCTGTATCATCCCCACTTATCATGCAGGGGCTTGTGTTTTCCTCTCCTCCTGTAGGTCTCCCCAAATGACCAAGGCTGTATGCAAAATAGGTGATGCAAAATCAAGTTTCTGGCAGTGCACAGGTATTTTACTTTCCTGAATCACATAGACTCTCAAGCTGGTGTTTCCAGGTCTGGGATCCACACAGCAGTGCCACCCACCCCGTGCTTGTCAGGGCCAGCAGAGTGGCATCTTGTAGAGCAGTCCAATTTGACACGGTATCAGTTTGTTATTTTAAAGTAAATAATTGCTTTCCAGTGCTAATTCCAACCCATTGGTCCTAGTTTTTAAAAGGAGAATTTCCCTTCCCTCTGGATCATATAAACCCAACAACGAAGAAACATTAGTAATTGTCAGCTGGACTTTACTAAACACTTTGTGTTTAATATATTTTAAATTATAAAGAAATTACAAGGAACTCCTAAAAAATTTAATACAAAAATATTACAAGTTAGGACAATTAAGCATTGGTAGATGACATTTAAAGAAGCATGCAGGAAAAGGTAGCATAAGATTAACATTTTCACTGTTAACAGAGCCTGCGTGCAGCAGAGAAAAGCACCACAAAACCAAGTGTCCATAATGGCTTTTCCTCTACTGTAGTTTTCAAGTGAATATATAGGAAAAAAATAAGACCCAGTAAACTTTAACCTAGTCAGCTACATATTATTATAGTAGGTAAGAAACTTAATTCATGATAAAGTATGAGAACTAGGAAATAAAAAGTAAACCCCCTGCAATGCCAGGCTCAAAGAATTTCTGCGTAACTTCAGGCTCATACAGACTTGAATCCTTGGCAGCCCAATGCTTTCTGGAAAAGTATAAAAACAAAATGCTATTAACAACCTATGCCATGCAATATAAGTTAACTGCTTGAAAACTAAAGGTTGTTAGCTCTAGTAACTGCAGTGACAGTATGACAAGGCTGTATTTGCCTGTTCGTATTGAGGAGCTGAAGAAAGGTGGAGGACATGGAGAAGGCAACTTGACTAAAAAAAATGAAGAACATGTCTGATGGTTCTATTCTGAAAAAGTCTCTGGTAACTACAAAAGTGTTGAGAGTAACGGAGGCTGGAAAGGGTGCCTTGAGACTTTCATCATAGATTATGTTTGCAGTAATATAAGCAATTAGCTAACCACTGTAGTACGCTTTGTTTATGTGGAGGAAGGAGCTCCTGCTGTGAAGCCTTCAGTGGCACATGTGGTGTGTCTTGTGTCACTGCATATGAAGCTAACAGTGAACCCGAGTCTTCATTCATGAGAGAAATCCTCTAAATAAAGTATCACATTTTCAAAATCACTTAGGAGTCATCATGATCTTTTAGTTATTACATGCTATTATTTAACAAATATAGAAAATAATCCCTCCATTTTAAAAAATCTTATCCCCTGCAAGAAGTAATAAAATAGCAAAAACTTTAATTTCATCTATGGGCTTCTTTAAAGTATACATCTTGGAAACAATGTTTATGAAAACAGTGATTCCCATGGCAGTTATACTCACTGAGACAGTGAGAGCTAGGACTGAGAGGTTGTAATAGGGAAGACTCTTGGAGCAAAATCATTTACTCTACACTGAATAGTGGGAGATAAAAGCAATTGAAATGTAAACAGGAAATTGTAAACAAACACCATCCCTCTCTTTGACTAAATAGTCTTTACAAACCACATGGGGATCAAAGGTTTTATATATTTACACAGCCAACATAATATCAAAATATATTTTATTCTGGACCTCTTTCAGATCTGATTCAAATTACAGTTGTCAAAGCAATACAACGCAAAGGAAAAAACTGCAACAACAACACACACACAAAAAAAATGTGCCTAGAAAGGGTCAAAGGGTCATTAGGGACAAATCACCGTGATGTGGAACCAAAATACATCGTAAGTGTCATTGACATGGTCCAGGAGAGACAGGCATCTGCATCAGTCTTCCTTGCACAATCATCATGAAAACTGAACAATAAAGTTCTTTAACATGTACAAAATCTGTTCTGGGCTGGTTTATACTTTTACAACAGCTTTACAGTTAACTGGGGGACTAAAGAGAGGATGCAGACATCATCACCCAGTGCTATGGTATGCTCACAGAATTAGACCCAAAGGATTTGCCAAACCCAAATGAAAATATTATATATAACAAAAATGTCCAAGTCAGGAGAAAAATCACTTCTGTATTTAAGGATGGCAGAGATACACAAAGAACTCTGCCTGTTTGTAATGAGATGAAAAAGTACACCAGATATGACATGCACAACATTTCCTCCAACTTACCCAGAAATTCCAAAGAAAACATGAAATAGCCTGCTAGGGTTTTTTTTTATTTTTTTAAAAAACAAACAAACAAAAGCCTGGTATTCAACCTGCTTCAACACTGTCACAGAAGGGCAGAAATAAAGAATGCTATGGACACCGCAGAGCTGGTTTAGAACACTCAAGATTCTAAATAAGTGGATTAAAAGAATGTGAGCACTCCACTCCCTTTTTTTCTCTCTTCTACATTCAACTAGAATCATGTATTAAAAACTGATATTAAACATGACAGACACTTCAGAGCTATTACTGGAAGGAGGAGCTCAGCCTTCCCTCCTTGCTGATTTCAGAGAAAAGGAGGGAACCAAAATCAAACGAAAAATCACTCCCAGGGTCTCTGCAGGCTGGCTGCTAGCCCCCAAATGATGGCTTTTGCTGGTGTGCCACAATGTTGGTCCATGCAGGCAGAATTTCTACGACAACTATGCAAATACCACTCTTAGCTCAAGGGAATGAAGCTTTGGGGAAATATGCAATGTGCTCACAAAAACATAATATGGTCTTTAAAAGAGCAAGACAGCAGCACTGTCTGAGATGGTTTTCCTATGCATCTGGTAAAACTTGTCATGTCTGCTAGCAGAAGCCTGGTCATTTGCAACTCCTTTCAACACTACAATGCCCAGTCCTCTGTGGGCCTCTGTTTCTCATTCATATTTTACAGTACTCTTTTTAACAAAATCATTCTACATTAACAGATAGCTCCTTAAAAATAGTACTCTCTCATTAAATCTGATTTGACAGAAAGAATCCTAAAGAAAAAAGGAGTGCTTTATAAGTGAAAAGTACAAATCTTTGGCCTGTCTCTTGACATTTTTATGTCAAAAAGCAAAAAAACCTTCATGTGATTCAATCTATTGATTACTTTTTGCACCATAATTTGTTTTTTTTTATACCACAAAAGGAGGCACTTTCAGTATCTGCAAAAGGTGTTTAATCCTAAAAACATACTCACCTAGAGAGTAACTCATGAAAACAGAATTTGCCACACTCAAAGACCTATTCCAGTTACCACTCCTAAAGTCATCTGAAAGTCAATGATATTACCTGATCATGGAAAAAGGGAACGGGGCAAATCTATGTCTCCAGTATGAAGAGCAGAGATTCCTTCATGCCTTCTAAGGGTGGCAGCTGCTCCCTCTATTCGACGGCAGTCAAAGAGTATTCATTTAAGTCTCCTTGCTCTCTTTTTCTTATGATTAAGTTCCTTACCATAGAGCAAAAAACAGTGATTTAAATGAACACCATAGAAAGAGTACTGGACTCTGGGGATCTTCAGAGTAAGCGCTCAGAAAAAGACAGGAGAGAAAGTAAGAACCCCAAGACAGAACTTCATATGCTGTGAACCATGGCCTCCCATGATCATCTGACTGCTTGGGTGGAGAGACATGGTGCAGTATCTGTGGAGCAGCATTGTGGCACGTCAGCAGGCTACGGAGACAGTGACAACAGCAGCAAAGCACCACCAGCCAAAAGATGGACACACCTTCAGACAAGTGTCTGGAAAGGCCCAAGACTTCGGGACAGAAAGCTCTGCACTCATGCTCGGTTAGACATCCTGTCATAGTTAGGTGCTGAAGTAAAATAGCCAAACAAGTAGGAAAAGAAAGCAAACCAACAAATACACCCAACAGGAAGCAAGACAATATCATAAAATTCAGCTCTCATTCTGGCAGCTGTATTGCAGGAATTTGTGACTGTCTTTGAATCAGCTGGGAAGAATGTCAATGACTGTATGCAAATGAATAAAATGTCTTATCAAAATACAAAGCACTATCAGCAAACATCTCTGACTTCCGCTTAGATTCAGTGCAACTGACAAACGCACCGCTGAAGGAAATGCAGCGCAGGCATGCTCAAATGTTTGTGTCTATTCCTGGGAGCACATTTAAAAATTATTGCACACATTTTTTATTTTTATTATTCTTTTAAACAACAACAGAGGCCAACAGATGTGACCCTCTCTCAGTATAAGCAGAATCGCAGGTGCCAGATACTCAGCATTGTAGATTTCCGACAAAGCCCAGAGCAGTGAGCTCTACATCTCAGTGGATCCAACCTTAAAAACACCTGGCACAAACCATAAATGACTGCCTCTCTGGGCGTAACTTTTAAAAATATTATTACAGTATCCTAGACCCCACTAAGAATAATGGGGAGCTATAACAATGTATATTGAAATTTAAGTGTATTCACCCTCTTTACCAAAAGCAAATGCCACCCTACCTTAGTGAAGACAAGACTTGAGTCGATCAATGCTGTTTTGCAAAGAACAAAGCAGCAGATACTGAGCATCAAAGCTGCAGGGCTGGGTTCGAGACGCTTACCAAAACACAGGGTGGGACTCAGCAGTCAAAGGCCTCAAACGAACTAGTGACACAAATAGTGTTATAAATTTTCTAAGCAATTTCTTAATAAAAAATTTAAAGATATAAATTTGACAACTGTTCTCTTCAGAAGCAACACATCTGGGTTCTTCTGTTAATCTTGACTCTCCTGTTAATAAGCACCTTCGCAAACATGGCCTCTAGTGAATATTTGTAGGTATATTGTACTTTCAGCTGAGCACAAGAAGAGATCTGATTGGATGCCTATATTTTTAAAAAATACTTGATATGAACAGAGTAGAAGACATGATATAGTAGTGATTACCGGAAAACAGCAGCTTAGATCTA
The DNA here is from genome assembly GCA_028555095.1 of Dicrostonyx torquatus. Taxonomy (NCBI): domain Eukaryota; kingdom Metazoa; phylum Chordata; class Mammalia; order Rodentia; family Cricetidae; genus Dicrostonyx; species Dicrostonyx torquatus. The sequence goes on from JAQHUG010000314.1 coordinate 1,304,197, forward strand.
TGTTGCTTGACAAAGTGCAGTCTTGAAGCCACAGATGCAGTCACACTGCTCTCTACACTCTCAGTCACTGCAACTCAGAAACACCTCTAAGCAAGCCTTTAAAAGTTGTTTTTAAAACTAAGGTAGCAAACATTTTGCCAAGTGATGGCAGTGTTATATGCCATAATCTTGCTTTGTAAAAAAGAAAAATAACATGAGAGATTTTTAATACTGGAATCTGGTTACATTACATATTTAAGCTTCTATACAGAATGATGGACACTTTGAGAAGCTAATCCTTATCCAGAAATATTTTAATCTCTTAAGAAATAAGTAAAACAGACAAATGGTTTTAAAAAAAGAAAGAAAGAAAAAGAAAGAAAGAAAGCCCCATCCTAGGTTGCTCCTCATAATAGTGCACATTTTGACCATAATTTAGTTATGGCTGCAAAACATCAGAAGATTTTTTTCTTTTTTTAAAAAAAGTGTCTCTTCTTTATGGTATTTAAAAAAAATTGTGCCCTTCTAGTCTTTAATTGGCAGAAATACGTCCCCAAGAAACTATTTTATTTAAGCCATTATTTCTCTCTCTCTCTCTCTCACACACACAAACACACACTCACACAAAACAAAAACAAAACCCCAAAAGAAAGATAACATAATACCCTTTGCTGATGTTTCTTAGAGAATAACATGACGGGTGTCATGTGGTTTCCTTTAATTCCAACTCCTTCACAATATGCACCAACTGAATATATGCTCTGGGAGCCATAAAATGTACCAAACATCTACCTTTCCAAAAAATGCAGTAAAATATTTTTAAGATTTTTTTTTTAAAAGGTAAGGAAAAATAAAAGCAAGAAAATGATTCACTCCCTTACTTCATGCATCCATAATCTAAACCAAAACAAACTTGAAAGCAAGAACTACTGCTGCGAGTTTTTGTTAAGTCCTTGTTCTCTGTACATACAAACTGTGCACTACTGAAGGGAAAAAATATAATCCATGGTGTTGGCTGATTTAAAGGGAGAAACAAGGCTGTCATTAATATCCAAAAAACTGGTACATGTGTGGTTTGCTCTTATAACGCATATTCCATCTCTTCTGCTTTTCATATCCAAAATTCTAAATGCTACTTAGGGGCACAGCAGGTTAGATCCCAGCACTTGGTGAGCAGAATTCACAAGCTGGGAAGAGACTCTCATCTTCAGGGTACAGCTGTGTTCATATATACTGCATGTATATATTTATCTCAGATTTGGCTGTAGTGGACTGGCCATGGTTCAAGTGGGACTATAGCAGGATGTGGGTCAGGGATAGTCTTGTGGCTATGTACACATTCATAGTCGGTCCATGGCTTCCAACTAGTAACGCTATTTCCGAAGGTCTAAGACACAAACCTGTAAGAGATTATAACAGTCAGCCAGAAATCTACCTTACATTTCAAGCTTAACTTGTATATGGATCACAGTGTAATTTATAATGTTTCTAAGCTGAATATTTATAAAATGAAAGCAACAAATCACAGAAAAAGACTTAAGTGAAGGGCATAAGAGCACTAAACTGAGCAATGAATCCTCACAAGCTACAGTAACTAAAGAAATGCTGTCATAATTTTTAGGAATTAATCTTTATAGTCAGTTAAAAGAAGATGGGAGACATACAAAGTACTGTTCCTAACTCTCAGATCTTAATAAAAGCCATCAAAATTATGGAAGCCATCTCACTGAACAGCCCTGGGACTGTCAAATATGTCCATGAAGAAACCAGTCTCAACACCAAAACCTTAACACTTCCTCCACTGACAAAGTCACCCTAAGCTTTACTTTATTCAAAAGTAATGGATACATGAAGCCCATGTCCAGCACAGGGAGCAGTGGTGGGATGATGTCAATACCTTCATTAACATTTTTATTTTGTAACACTGTATTCAACACGTCCCCTGCTCTCTAAAAATGTATGGATATACTCACTGAGCCGTCTGATGCACTGGCTCCAACTTTGTCTCCTGCTGCATTCCAGCAAACTTCAAAAATCCCACCGGTTCCCCTGTAACTGTGGACTAGAGCACCTGTCTGAAAATATGAAAAACAGAACCCTAAGAATTATAGAAATGAAAATAGTGAGGTAAGATTATAATGCGTGAGAGGGAATCATGAGACTCCGCCCCCCTACACACACACACACACACACACACACACACACGATCTAGAAGCAGCTAATGGTTGCTGAAGGAAGAAAACCCATTTTCTTTAGTGGTGTAGCTGTTGCCCATGTTCTTACAAGTAACTCCATTTAGATTCATTGTCTTCTCCAATCCCCAAATGCTACTAGAGGAGGAGGATTAACTGGGCAAGGAAAGGAGTCACTGGGAGTGTGACAAAAAGACAGGGGCTCTGATCAAAATATTATATGATATGCAGTATACATAATGGAACCTATTATTATGTATAATTACCATATAGTAATTTTTAAAAGGAAAAGAGGGATAAGAGAAAAACAAAGAGTGGGGGCAGGGGAAGAGAAACCCATTTAGGAGGCTAGTATCATAGAATTATTATTGTAATTCATATAAACTTAGATAAAGCAATTTAAAAAGCGATATATGGGCTCAAGATAAACTGTCAAGGAAAACAGAACTTTTGAATAGTTGGGGTCTGAGAATGAGTCAAAAATATAAAAATATATTATGATGCATTATTTTTAGCAATCAAGAGGTAGGACTTCATTTCAAATAAAAATATAGGCAGGTTCTGAAACTCCAGAAATGTGCTATGGTAACCCCTTCACAGATGTGATCAGACTATTCTGAATTGATGGTTGGAGACCATTCCCCGCTAGGATCTTGAGCCTCTTTGAAACAGCTACAGGTGGAACAGTCAGTGCAGGGTATGAAGAGTGCCTGCTACTGAGAGACGTAGGCATTTTGCCAATAACAAAACAGCATCACAAAGATCAAGTTTAAAAAAACAAGAAAGAGCCGGGCGGTGGTGGCGCACACCTTTAATCCCAGCACTCGGGAGGCAGAGGCAGGCGGATCTTTGTGGGTTCGAGGCCAGCCTGGTCTACAAGAGCTAGTTCAAGGACAGGCTCCAAAAGCTACAGAGAGACCCTGTCTCGAAAAACCAAAAAAAAAAGTGTGTTCGTGCTGTTATGGTATGCTTCCTTGAGTAGTGTGAGTGGGTCAGGGATAGTCCAAGGTGGGTAAAGGAAGAAATAAATATCCTTCTTGAAGGATGCTACAAAAGTTCCTTAAAAATGCATCCAGGAATGTTAACAATCCCATTCTCTTAGCTGAATTCTAAGAATAGCTATTTTATTCCTTTAATGAAAACAAAAGTTCAGTTGCCACTTAAGACCTAAAATCAGACGGACTTTCCTGTGAAGCCATAGTGCAGAGGGCAGAAGCTATGCAGTGCAGCTAAAAACTACAAAGGTCTGACAAAGCACATGAGTGACCCCTGCAGCTCAGTGGTAACCTGAGGATTTTCTTCACAACAAAATGCAACAAGCCACACCCTCACACACCGTGCCCACCACTATCCTGGCACACAGGCCTCAACACCTTGGTCTTTACTTCCTCTTCAAATTTAGCTCAATACCATATACAAACTACAGATGTTATGACTGAACTTTCAGAAATTTCTCTTTCCTAAAGTTTTCATAGTTTGAGACCAATGACAAATGAGTACAGTAGCCTTAAGCATCTGTGCTTACTGAGAAAACAAAGAGGAAGGAGGCATGATGGAAAGTGACTAAGTGTAAAAGCAAACCCTGCAGACCACAGACTTATGGCAGATGGATAAATGTGGGGCTAAAACAAATGGCCGCCCACCTGCCCAAACTACCTATATTAAGAACATTACCAATCTATCTCTAAGTTGAGGCAGGATGGTAATAAATCCAAACACGACCAAAGGCAGAACTGTGATGGTGAGCATTAGAAGATAACATCTATCTTATCTGTGCGCTGTCATACACTAAGAGGACAAACTATAACCAACAGCAGAGTCTGGACCTACCACCAGATGCCACCTGCCATTTCAGGTAAAAGGACTCAAAACAGTGAGCAGCACAACAGCAGACAGCCGGTTAGATAATCTTAAATAAGTTACATTTCATGGAAATTATTTTGGCATAATGGATTACAATTGGAAAAATCTTCCAAGCATTAAGCAACCACTAAAAAGAAATATTTTTAAAGAACATATTTTAGCCGGGCGGCGGTGGCGCACGCCTTTAATCCCAGCACTCGGGAGGCAGAGGCAGGCGAATCTCTGTGAGTTTGAGACCAGCCCGGTCTACAAGAGCTAGTTCCAGGACTGACTCCAAAGCTGCAGAGAAACCCTGTCTTGAAAAACCAAAAAAAAAAAAAAAAAAAAAAAAAACCAAAAAAACCCCACAAAACCTATTTTAAAAGACAGCATTCATACAAATGTAAAAACCACAAAGCATTTCAGAGCAATCATAAAAATTTACTGAAGAAATAAGACAGAAAAATGGATATAGCATATTCTTGGGTGATGAATTCAAAGTAATTCATAGACTTAATGGAGTTAAACAAATCCAGAAATACATCTAATTTAGGAAATGCTGAAGACTAAAGTGCCAAGAACAGAGACACATGCTATACAGAGTAGTACTGTGGATTCAGCTATGTACAAGGACACAAAAGAGAATTGGGGGCTGGAGATGCAGCTCACTGTAGAGGGTGCTCACCTGGGACCACTGGGGACCTAGCTCAGTCTTCTGAACTATGAGGCAAGGAGCAAGCAGCAAATCAACCATGTTCATGGTTGACAGATTTGGTATACATAGTAAAAACAGAAAACAATGAATGACTCCAAGACAACTGCCTATCCACATGAAAAGATGACTTTCTTTCTGGACCTCACATCATACAGACCACAACAGGGACCACTAACAAAATCAAGCTTAAACATTGTAGGAAAAAAGAAAAGAGACCCAAGTTTATGTTTATATATAGAGCTTTTTAAAACTATAAAAACCCTGATCTGAACACTCATTTGAAAGAGCGATAGAGCAAGGTCTCCATGAAGTCGCTGGAAAGGAAGACTATCGCAATGATACCTAGGATGGAAGAGACCCAAGAGCATACAAGGACCAAGTAGCCAACGATCAAACAGCAGAGCTGTACTGTTTCTACTCTAATCAGAAAGTGAAACTGAATGTTTAAATAAATATGATTACATTTACCAAATCACAAAAATGTTTAGTGAACTGAAGATTCAGGATACAGGAGATATGAAGTACAAAATGGTATGAATTCTTCATGAACCCGAGTTTCCTTTCTGAGTATACAAAAACAAACATGCACACAGATATGCAAAAATACTTGAATATAATGTCCACATAAGCATTACAAAAAGTCTGATTCATTTGCATGTCAATAACAAAATGAAACAAACCACTGTTTTAGACCTCAGTGAATTCATATAATCATAAACCAGAAAAGGTTGCAAATCACAAACTTGCAAATCACTATTTTTAAAAGATACGTAGTATATCATACCATTTATGTACAATTTTACCACACAGAATATACATTTACTATGGGATTGGCTGACAGCTCTTCATGACTGATGCAGACAGGTGTTAAATACTTTAGCTGTGTCAATAATTTAGTTGAAATCCTTTTGAGAACTAAAAGATACCTACAACAAACATAGCAAATATCCTTATAAAGTAAATCTGGAGATTTATGTTAATCATATCATTCATATTTATGTTCACCCACAGGCATGTATCACCATTCATGCACCAGCACTCTCCTAGGAAAACAAAGTAAAAATTTGGAAATGGTGGTTTTAAACAGGTATTTCACAAAAACAAAATTTGTTTGGTATATATTTATAAAGAAAAATAAAAGAATAGAGATAAGACATTATATGTGTGTGTGTATGTATGTATTTATGAATATATAGAGCTGGCTTTGGAGTTGGCCACTGGCTCTGTCCCTCTCTAAATCCAAGCATGTTGTTAAAAGAAAAATTCAGAGTTTCTGTCTCATGTCAGGAGTCATGATATGGGAAAGAAAAAAGAATTTAGAAAAATTTTACTTTTCTTCCTATCTACTTTTGTCTCTATCGTACCTTTCATTGAATATATACGTCTGTTTATGTCTATATAAATGTTTATGTTTTCCACAATGAACTTTCCTGCAGTAATCTTTGAAGTTACCATGAAGAAGACGGGGCCGCACAACAACTCCACCTGTTCGATATGATATCATGATGCTGACAGCGTTTCTACAAGACCTGTTTTGAGTACCAGCTGCTCAAGATGGTTCCAACTTGGTTAGCTGAAATGGTGCACTTTTTAAAAAAATTTTCTGGCCAGACCTCCTAATAGAAAGCTCAGAAAAACCCTACCAAATACTCAGAGACTATTTCCAATTATACCAAATATACATATATTGAAACTTAACCATCATTTTACTTTCACAGGATCCTATAGAAAAAACATCGTCCCCATGACAGATGGAAGTAATTCTAGAAGTTGACGTCTCCTCTCCCAACAAAGTTTGTCCTCAGGGTCAGGAGCATCATTTAGGGGTTGATTATAATTGGTATAGGGTTGGGGAAAAATTATGTCAGCTCAAGGATCTCTTTGGGAAAAAAAAAAGGAGACTGTATGGGATAATAGATTAGTATGAGCTTACTCACACTAATAATAATAATAGTGAGTAATAGAGTGAATATTTGTCAGTTATTATTTATAGACAATTACATTGGTATAGATTCTTGTATATTGATACAAAGTTAAATTATAATGAATAATGTATGCATGCATGCTTCTACCTCTACTTAAAACATTTTTATTTATTGATATATATTTATCATATTGCAATGTACATTTCTACCTCTGATCAAGATACTTATACATTGTTTGCAGTTTGAGGTCATTGCCCTCACTTTTTGCATATCTGTCTATCATATAATACTCTAATAAGTCTTAGTCTTTAAGTTATATAGGTATTAAGAATTATAGATCAATAGTCATCTATGTTTGTTACACTTAAAGTTAGGCTAATCAAGTTCTTTAAATACATAGAAATTATATTCTGCATATAGAGGTAACCTTCAACCACTTCAAAGAGCTATAGAATATGACATTTAAATAACTTAGGGTTCTGTTGAAGTGAGACACAATAGCTCCTGGCAGCACTTCCTGCTTACTCAATTTATTTTATTTCCCTTCTCGGATCTTCGATGGGGTTGAAGACTAGAAAGTTGTAGTTACTTTCCTCTCATGACTTGGCCAAGTTATTTACTTATACAAGACTTAAACTATAGTTAGTATTGGATAATTATTGAATATATTTGTTCTTATTGTATATAATTTTATATTAGGCTTAGAACTCTCTTATTTAAACAAAACGGGGAGGTGCTATAGAAAGTCTTACAGCCAGCCAGTGGTTATCTGCCCACTGGGGCGTGGCCTCTTATAAGCCTATGTAGAACATGCGTCCACTCTCTTTCCAGTGGCTGGATTTGGTTTCTATTCTCTGTTCAAGCAGAGGATTCTGATTTGTGAGTTTACCCCTAAATAAATAACCATCTATTTCTCAATTCTGAGCTAGTATGGGATTTCTTTTAAGCGTCCTTCCACAACATTATCTAGTAAGATATTACAATACGATACATTTTTCTTTGTTTTTGGTTTGTTGGAGACAGGGTTTCTCTATGTAACAGCCCTGGCTGCCCTGGAACTAGCTCTTGTAGACCAGACTGGCCTCGAACTCACAGAGATCCACCAGCATCTGACTCCTGAGTACTGGTATTAAAAGCATGTGCCACCACCATCTAGCAAGATAGAATATCTTTATTTTAAATCAGGAGCATGCTTCTAATGCCAGCACTTGGAAGGGGAGGCAGGACAAGTTCAAGACCAGACTGACTACAAAGGGAGACCTCTCAAAGAACCAAAACCACCAATGATCCAGTTGAAAAAAGAAAGATCTAAAAGAAGCCTCCCCTACAGGGGAATCAACTCCAAGCACTGATAGAGATTACTTGAAATAATTATGCACAGCAAAGCAAATATTCAGCAGAGTAGAGACAGAAAATTGAAACAGGAGAAAATTTGTGCCAACAATACTTCAGATAGAAAAATATAAAGAGAAAACATTTTTTAAAATGAAGTACTGAATAAGTGACTCATCCTGTCAATGAATTGGTGAATTAAGCAACTGAAAAAAGAGACATACATGGCCAATAAATGTTTCCTAAGTTTTCAACATCCTTGCATCAGAGAAAGGTACGCTGAAACCACGTTAAACTCCCAGCTTCCCTAAGAATGGCTGTCATGAAGCAGACAAGGGTCAACGTGCTGGCAGGCATGCAAACCAGTCCAGTACCTACAGAAACCAGAGTGCAAAGACAGGACCACGTGCAGGTGTGGCATAAGTACACACCTGAAGGAATTCCTCAACACACCAGAGACACATGCACAGCCATGTTTATTGCTGTACTATTCAAGATGACCAAGAAATGAACCCAGCCTAGGTGTTTATCAATAGATGAATGGAGAGAGAAAAGGAAAGCATATTTATGAATGGAATTTTATGTAGTCGTAAAGAAAAAAATAAAACTATGACATTTTACAGGAATATGGCTGAAAAGGCAATTATTGCTAAGCAAAATATGCCAGACTCAGAAAGATAAACATAACATGTTTCCTTTCATGGGGATCCTAGATTTTAGTTTTTATTTATGTGGGTAGAGTACTCATTATCATCTAGTGACATCATAAACGGGGTTATGAGAAGGGATTAAAGAGGTCTTAATGCAGGGGTTAGGTAATAAAATCCATGTGATATGAAGATGGAATGGGAGGCTATGAGGTGGGTGGAAGGATCAGAGAAGGACTGGGAAATAGTTCAAGAAAAACAAAGTATATAGAAAGTGCCATAATGAAGTCCTTAGTTCCAATGCTAGTTTTCAAAGTAAAATTAAAACGAATTTTTAAAAATGCTCAGAGAAGTCAGGAGTGTAAGGAGACACTCAGCTCCATTCCCCACTGAAATGTCATGCTCTATCTAGAAGTCAGACCTCTGCTAAGTATGACCCAGAAATCTCATGGTGCTTTGTGCAATGAGCAACTCAGTAAGGATGAAAGAAGCAACTACGAACAGTTACTGTAGGGTATGAGGGCAGAGATGGCCAGAGCTCCTCAGTGTAGACCTTCCTAAGCCACAGGATGTAGAACTTAATGAAAACTACTCAGATGTGATGGTTTGTAGTAGGTAACTTGTGACATTAACTATGGTGGAAATCTAGCAAAAGAGTTGCCGATAACATATTAGTATGCCAGACACCAACTAAGACCTGGGGAACACAGAAGACGCAGTGTATGGGGCACAAAAGCTCACCCACTGGCTTCTATTTGGGGGGAAGCTCTTTACAGTGCCATCCCTGAAAAGGCAACAGGGTGTTAAATCTGGTTCAGCCATGCAATCTTATCTTTTAACCTTAAAAAATGCCACCTATTAACACTTATTTCATATCTACTATGTTGTGCAAAATAAAATAGCAAGACAAGAGATCTAATTCTAAATTCTGCTTTGCACATAAAAATGCAGCACTCAATCACTGTTGATTGAAAAAGTGCACTGTTGATTTTAAAAAGGCTTTTAAAACTAAGCAGTAAATTGATGTCAAATGAGGAATAACCAAAATGTAAGTAAGTAAATGCTTCTAATTCAGTAAGTGTGGTTGACAGTTTAAATGACTGGGACGTACCTGTGTGTTCCAGATGTGTACACATTTGTCAAAAGAACCACTTGCCAGATACCTGCCATCAGGACTGAAAGCCACACTGTACACAGGCTCTTGGTGTTTTGTCAAAGTATGGATACAAATCCCTCGGTCTACATCCCATAACCTAACTGTAGAATCAAAGGATGCACTGAAAGTGAAAGAGAAAATAATTTTATAAGTAACTAAATATTCTCTTGGCCTTGTCCCCACTTCCCACATTCTGCCCAGCATATTATACTGTTAAAATCCAAGTATTGTAGAAACTGAAAAACAAACAAGAATAAGCTGAAGGCCCAGCTCCTGCCCAGTCACTGTATTCCCAACAGTCCTAGTTATTGGTCCACGGTTCTGAATATCAAACTGACTGTATTTTGGGATTCATCTATCTCTTGACACAATACTTTTATTATTATCCTATGCCCCAATGATCTGCATGTCTCAGTATAGAGTCCAAGTTGAATTACTATGTTAGGTATACTGGCCTAAGTGCTGGATTACAAGAACAAGCCAAGCCTAATTATGGTTTCCATTGAAATATATTCCTTTCAAGATATACTACTCCATGTTTTCTGCCACATTTTCTCAAAATTTTTATTCTTGACTCAATAGGAAAAGTGAAACAGACACATTACCTTGCTAGCATAAGGTTGGCATTTGGATTATTTGTCCCTGGTCCTGTTGGACTCCATTTAATAGTATAAATTTCCTTATTATGTGCTTGCAAATCATGGACACAGTTATCTTGCTTCATACTCCAAATCTACCAAGAGAAAAAAATTGGTAATTTTTTCATATAACAGATACATTTAAAAGTATTATCTTTCCAGTACAAAATGAATCATATAATCAATCATCAAGGGAATGTTTACAAACTTAAAAGTAGTTGAAATGTATTTAACATTACTCCATAACTTGTATTAAATTCTTCACAAATATGCCTTACTGTAAAACTTGAAGGCTGAATTAATTAACTGAATTAATTAACTGAATTAATTAACTTTTTCTAAGATTGTTTTGAACAGTCAAAAGTTGCACAAATCTTAACATTTAAAAAGTCCTTGGATGAGGGTTATAGTAACTCTGGTGGAGCACTTGTGTGAGCGGTTAAGTACTGTGTGAGACCCTGGGTTCAGTCCCAAAACTACATATATACACACACAACCAAAAACAAGTGGAATTCACACTCTGGAAATGCAGAAACCAGCTAGAGATACCACAGTGCTTTAGCTTAGATAAACAGTCACAGGAAAATAATCAGATCACATAGTTCTACAGTTCTCTTTGGTCTTTTCAACAGCACTGGCAAACAACAGTATTTACATTTCCTATCTACTTTGGCCATTGTCTTGATCTAGATTCTGTTCTTGAGGTTTACCACCCTTCATTACACTCCACCCATTCTATTTCTGCTTTGGAATCCTCTGTGACCCAAACGTCTTTGTAAGGTTAAGAAATGATCCAACCTAGAACCTGAGGTATCTAATTACAGGCTGTTCAGCTTGCAGCTCAATTCATGGCATGAGCTTCTCTGGATATTGGCTTTCCTTCATAGTAGAAGTTCTAATGCATGTGCATGAGAAGAAAACTTGGAGACAGACAATTAAGCTATTGTGGTGGTATAGGCTCATACCCACTGCTTGATAAGATGTGAAGACTCTCGAATTCAAGACCAGTATGGGCTACATAGTGAGAGTCTGACTCAAAACTATAAAAGATAAACATCAGCCCAGCACTGGCATGCTTTCTTAGTACACTCAAGTCCTCCATTTGATTCTCAAGATGAAGGGAGGGAAAAGAACACTTAGTTTGTACATGGTAAAAGAAGTGATTTTCTCTGCATGACTATCCTATTTGTAATGGTTATCACTATAGTCAATGATACTACAAGGCTAAAGATAAAATGTTTCAGGAGATCACGTGTGGCATGAGGAGGCACCAACATTCATTCTAGAGATTAGCACTAAGCTAGTCTTTACCTCACAATTATGTTTTCACTAACTGTGGTACGAAAGGTAATAAGTTTCATTTTTAGTCACATCACACTATGTTCTTTGATGGTTAATGCTCTGTCTCAACTTGATTGGGTCATGGAGAAATTGGATATTTGGCTAAGTATTATTTGCCCATTTTTCTCAAAAAGAAAGAACAAAGCAGACTGAATTCTCTATATGGGCGGGCAGTATTTATGTAAAAAGCCATCACTGTCTTCTCTAGCTTCACTACTGAGATGAAATATAGGACTTCTGCCTGGGTTTACTCAATGGCCCTGGCATTCCAGATTCTTGCGTCTTGAGCTTCAAGACTGGAATTACATGGCTGGTCGTGGTGTTTGAGTGAGAACAGTCCCCATAAGCTTATATATTTAAATGCATGGTCCCCAGTTGGTGAGACTATTTGGGAAGGATTAGGAAGTGTGAGCCTGTTGGACGATGTGTATCACCAGGGGTGGGTTATTTAATTAAAAAAAAAAAACAAAAAAACAAAAAACACACACCATTCCCATTTAGTTCTGGATGTCATAGCTGTTGATATAAGCTAGTGCCATGTCTGTCAGCTTGCCTGCCTGCAGCCATGCTCCATGACATAATGGTCAAGGACTCACCATCTGAAACCGCAAAGCCCAACAAACTCTTCTGTAAGTCGCTTTCTTCATGGTGTCTTAGCACAGCAATATAAAGTAACTAAGACATTGGCTTTCCTCGGTATCCAGTTTGAAGACAGCAGTGAATACAAAGTCCCAGCCACCATGATATACAGATTTTCATAAGTCTCTTATATATTAATGTATGTCCCTATTACCTTCTTACCCGTGAGAACGGTAACAAATACAGCAGCATGATACACCTATACAGTCATTCTTTCAATAGAATTTACTATATTCAAGTATACACGTATTTCAGGGGGAAAATTAACAATTAAAAAGCTTTAATTTAGGTTTTATGTACCAAAAGGACATTTTTTTAAAGTCTTAGGCCAGATATGGTCACATTCAGGTGGCAGACTCTTGAGTTTAAGATAAGCTTGGTCTATATAACTGAGTTCCAGGACAACCAGAGCTACACAGTGAAACCTTGACTCAAAAAAAAAAACCAAAAAACAAAAACCAAAAAAACAAACAAACAAAAAAACCAAAACCAAAACAAAACCCAAAAAAACCTCCTTCAAATGGCGAGCCACACACTACGAAACACCCCACCCTAGAGCACCCACTGCCTGAATTACCTTCAAGGTCATGTCATCTGAGCATGAGGCCAGGAGATTGCCAGTTGGGTCCCATTTGATAGCGTTTACTTCATTCTAAAAACAGTAGTAAATATTTATATTTTCATTTTATAGATCAGGTTGTTATTTGATATGCGTACTCTAGAACTATTCTAAATATTATTTGCTAAAAATAACCATTTTACACAAGGGAACAGACTTCTTACCGTGTGTCCCTGGAATGTTTTGACAGGTCTGTCTTGTCCCAATTTGCAGACATGAATGCACATATCTGTGCTACAAGACGCAAAGGTGTTGTTGCTCTGCCAGTCGACATCCAGTGCTGGGGCTGGAAAAGGGCAGAGGTTAGGCTTGCACTGTGCACATGACTGTCATGTAGGAGAGTTCTGAATCATGGCTAGACATTAAGAGTTCTAGGCAGTAAATATTTTTTCTTTACACGTTTTATATATTTATTTTTTTATTTTTAATGTGCACTGATGTTTTGCCTGCATGTCTGTGTGAAGATGTCAGATACCCTAGAAGTAGAGTTATAAATGATTGTGAACTGTCATTTGGGAGTTGAACACAGGTCTTCTGGAAGATCAGCCAATGCTCTTAACTGCTGTGCCATCTCTCAGTCCCTACTTCACATTTTTTATGATACAAAGAAAATATTTAAAAAGATAAAGCTATCTAAGTATCAAAAATACCAGTAACTTTCAGCTATATGATCACGGTGCTCAATAACTCACACTGTGCACTGGAGCACTAAGTCTTAGCTTCTCATTTGTATAACAATAAAAGTCAAGCCTGTGCATGTGTAACGAAAGGAAGCTTTGGTTCCAACACTATTGTTTTAAGCCAAGAAAGTCACTGGTGACTCTGGGGTAACATCCACTTTTATATGGCACTTAGTATTTGGAGATGGTGCCAGGTCCAAGAAGATGCTGCTTTTCAGGAGAACGCTACAAATTATAGCTCAGAGAAACTATGCATCAGAGCCACTCTCATTGTTAACTGTTCTACCCAAGCAAAGACACTGTAGATAATTAGCAAATATATTTTCTTCTAAATAATACTTGCAAAATTCCTTTCTAAGAAAAATCAAGTGAATCTTAAAACTGTTAAATTTAAAATCACTGAAGTCCAAAAATTGGCTAGGATTTAGTATACAGCCTAATTTCAGCTCAGAGACGATTACAGATTTTTTTTCTTTCCCCTATAGCAAGCAGCAATGGCTCTGTTATTAGTTTCACAGATCAAGGCAAGTGTAGAAGTAACTGGCTTAATTGTGAACACACGGGGAACACTGTCTTCACACTCTAGGCAGCTGTGCTGAAGGCGTTTTGACAGGGGAAATAATAGGACATTTAGACTTAGCCTCAGTTATGACACAATTCCTATGGTCTGCCAAACTAGAAAAAGATACTTTCTGAACCTTGCTAGTCTGTCAACCCCACTTAGAGACAAGAAGAAACAGAAAGGTGAAGGATATTTCTCCATTTGCATTTCACAGAAATTTTCTAATCCCATCTCTTACTTCATTTTCACACTTGGCTAAGTATGACTTCCAGAGGGTGGAACCTGCACCATCCAGCAACTGTGGCCACCCTGGTTAGCAGCATGTGATTGCTGGCATGCCAGCAGCCCTGGTCTCTTCAGTCTGTCCTCAGGTTCACTCTCACAGGCTACCCTCCAGTTCCTGTGCTCCCCAGTCCTGCACATGCTGCACAGAGAAGAGGGAGTCAGGAGCCCAAGGCCAGCAGGAGACACACTGCTGTTGTTGCTCAGCCTGGGTTTCTCATGGCCCCTGCTGCTATTGATTAGCCTCTTCTCAGTGGTTCAGATTCCCACTGGACTGGCAGCACCTTCTACTGCTCTGTAGTCTCTTTCCTGAAGTTGCTCCTCTCTGGGTGACTTCACTGTTCCTAATGGTCTCTCTTTCTGATACTGCTACAATGACTTCCACTTGCTGCAGTTCCTGTCTTGGATCCAAGTATAGACTATCTTCCTGCCAAAAGCTTGATTCAGTAAACACTGCAATATTAACATGAAATATTCTGTAAAATGTTATTTAAATTTATTGCTTTTATAAAAAATAATTCTAAGATTAAGAAGTAGGAAATAAGGTAGGAATAAGAGGCTGGAATTTTTAATGATTTTTTAGAAAACAGATAATTACACAAAAAAAAAGTACAAAGAAGAGTAAATATCTGACATGACCAATGAGAGCCTGAGTGGGCTGCAGACATGAGAGAAGGCCAACAAATATTAAGCTGCACTAAGACAGACATACTTTGGTCAGGGAAAAAAACAAACTGTATTGTAGCATGATTAATAAAAACCCAGAGACAGAAACTGGAGCTCAACCTAAAGGTAAGAAAAGCAAAATAGTCAGCCACTGGTTACTTCTACCTCAGTCTGAAATGGGGATCCTAATGTAGTACTATTTCATTTGTGTTTTAATAAATAAAGCTTGCCTGAAGTTATGAGAATAAAATAGCCACACGGATTAGTTGTACAGATGAGGCAGTGGTGACACACACTTTTAATCCCAGGAGTCACACTAGTTGCCATAAAAACTGGGCAGTAGTGGTGAACACCTTTAATCCCAGCACTAGAGAGGAATATAAGACAAGAGGAGACAGCTCTCACATAGTCTCATTCTGAGATTCCTGGAGGCAGAATGGCCATTTTGGAGTGAGGTCGAGGTAAAAGCCAAGTGGCTGGTTGCTTTGATTTTTTTTTTTCGACCTTTAGGTTAAACTCTAATTTCTGTCTCTGGGTTTTTATTAATCATGCTACACTAGTAACTAAGAAATTCAGCTAGAAATGTTAAATTGAGTGCTGTGATGCAAGTGCATGGCTCTGAAACCCCACAGACCCAGATAACCTGGAAAAGCTAGGAAATAGGCATTCCTAAAATGGGCCAAGGAAGAGTAAGTTCCTAAACCAAAACAAACCCACAGGAAAATCTATTTATTATTATGGCCATATTTTATACATGTAGAGGAAGCTAAGAAAAGTTAAGTAATTTTCCCAGAATACTTTTAAAAAAATATTTATTTATTTATTTATTTATTTATTTATTTATTACGTATACAATATTCTGTCTGTGTGTATGCCTGCAGGCCAGAAGAGGGCCCCAGACCTCATTACAGATGGTTGTGAGCCACCATGTGGTTGCTGGAAATTGAACTCAGGACCTTTGGAAGAGCAGGCAATGCTTTTAAACACTGAGCCATCTCAGCCCCCCCCCGAATACTTTTATTCTACAGTTTTAAGTTTAAAAGTTAAAACAAAAAATTCTCTCTTCAATTCTAATTAATTTTTATTAATCCAAATAATTGCAGAATTTTTGTAAAGAAATAAACCTATGAAAAAAAGGCACATTTATTTCTTGCTAGCTATTTTTAAAAGTTTGTTCTTTTACAACTCACTGGCATTTTTAATGGCCTTACTGAGATGTAATTGGTCTATTTTAAATATCTCAGCCAATGGTGCTCAGAGTTTTTCATTATTTTTAAAATTTGTGACCAAATGTGATTGTCTGGGAAATGACATCACAGAGGCAGGAGAAAAGTCTGATGCTAATGAATATACCTATTATCTTCAGTGTGATTTCAGCCACGTTTACATTTGTAAAAATTGCAAGGCAAATACTTCCAGTTCATTATATGTCAGCTATCTCACCAGAACTTTGTTAAAGTATAAACTTATTTTGAAAACTTTCCGTTCTTCCATCATCCCTCTTCATCCCTTCCTGTCTAAAGAGCACTATATCCCTTAGCCCAGGATCTTGTAACTCACGTAAGCACAAGCATACACGAACCAGGAACAAATGGACAGAGGCTTAATTCCACCACATAGTTAGCTTAGGTCGGAAGTCTGAGAGGATATACCAAGGAACACTTCAAATGGGTAGAATTAATTACTCTGTGGCTAAGCATGCACACTCCCCCTGACCCCAACTTTGTATCACTCCCAGGAAGTATGAGAAAATGAAACTACCCAGAGATAGAAGAACAGTCTACCCGGGGAGGGATTAGAACCCAGAAACAGAAGCAGAACAGGTCAGCAGGGGGTGCTGCATAAACATGTATTTGTGTGGTAAGTCCTGATAGAGTATTCGGTGCTTAACACAATGTCTGTAAACCATTCTACTCAGATCGTACTGAAAAAATCATTTTGCTCCTAATTGGTTTGTTTGGTCACAGCTGCAATGTTAGCTCTTTGTAAGAACAGCCACCTGCTCAGCTTCCAGTGTAGAACACCAGAGCACAAATCTTGAAGCAGTAACTGTTATCAGGTAATGTTAAAACTCCTGCTCTGACTGGTCTCATGAAATCTTGCTGAAGTCAACATTACTCAGCTACTGAAATCAAGAAATTCACTAAGAATCGGAACATATAGGTACACACCTATAACCCAGTACTCTGGAGGCCGAAGAAAGAAAAGTGTTTTGAGGTTTGTATATCCCAGCTCGGGATATACAGCAAAATTTTGTTCCTCCCTCACTTCTCAAAACAAACTAGTCAGTGAGAACAGGTACAGGAGTTCCAAGATGAAGGAACTGATGGCCCTGAGCTGCATGCCCAGACTGCACCACGTAGGAAGAAGCCTGCAAAAGTCACTGAGGAAGCCTATGTTTCAGTGCGCAAACACAGGATGTCTGCCCTAGACACATTAATCTAAAATGAGATGGTGATACCTAAACCTCTAACAGCTGAATTTATTGCCACATAAGCCGTTTTTCCTATTCTCACAATTAACAACTATCAAGAACCCTCATTTACGGGCAGTGGTGGCGCACACCTTTAATCCGAGCACACAGGAGGCAGAGGCAAACGGATCTCTGGGAGTTCGAGGCCAGCCTGGTCTACAAGAGCTAGTTCCAGGGCAGGCTCCAAAGCTACAGAGAAACCCTGCCTCAAAAAAACCAATCAATAATCAATAAGTAAATATAAATAAAAAGAACCCTCATCAGTGAAAATGAAGCTCAAAGGCAAAGTGATTGAGAGCTGATCAAGTGAAGAATGTACCCGCTCAGCTCTACAACACTGCCCCTACGCACACACTCGGGTGCTTTCTGTACAGCACATTTCACAGAAAACCTGCTGAGCCTCCAAAAAGGAGCTGTCTGAAAGCTGTGCAGCACCTCCTGAGGACTGGTACCAAGAGTGCTGGCTGACACTCAGTCCTGAATGAATTCCACTGAGGATAACACTTCAGCTTCCTTCCCTGTGTATTGTCAAGATTTACCTGAATGGAAAGGGAACTGCTGCTTGGCTTCACCGGTGTGTGCATCCCAAATAATGGTAGTCTGAGAATAAAGGGAAAAGAAAACTTAGTTTCTCTGATGTTAAAGAGTGCAAATGCAAAAACAGATACCCAGCTGTATTTAAAGCAGAAGGAAACTTTAGCGTGAACTTCACTTCAATATTTTTATTCCTCACAGCACATGGTGATCTGCACCCACGTCAGGGGAAATGATCACGATGTGGTTTAACTTTCTGTGATTTTTCACCGACTTACTGCCAATAACAATTACTGTTTGTCAATCAAGTGTCTGACACTGTGCTGGACTGCTTAATAGATTTCACTGCAATGGTGCATTTAATAGAGTTTTTACAGCTTTGAACTTATCATGAATTTATTAGGTTACAGTGAAATGACCTAGTTGAAATACTGAAACATTTCTCCTTCTTTGAAGCTCACGTGGACAAAAAAGAAAAAAAATTGGCTGTTTACATTTCTGATACCACTTAAGGTAGGTCCTAAAGCTGCCGGTGAGAGAGACAAGTACTGGCTCTTCTCCCTCCCCAAATTTCTTTGTTAAAATCATTCACTAGAACTGTGAGTCTAAGGCAGTTTATGTCCCCACCCACAACACCATCCAATTGATAATAACTGAATCGAAAGAAATCTTAAACCTTTGCTTATTGAGGGAGGTGTGGTAGAGGGGACTGAAGGAGAGAGGAGCCAGTGCCAACCGGTCTCTGTTCATTTCCTGGAGCTAGGGAGGAACTGCTTCAATGAGCATAGGAGGGCACAGATGGTTGGTCCACTGACTCACCACAAAGCTATGGTCACCACAGAGATAAACTGGTAAAGTACAAAGAGCTTAATGATGACATTTCATTAGGTTCAAATCCCAGCAAAAATGAAGAGTGATCATTATCAACAAATGATATCATGAATAGATTTAAGAAAACAAGCAGATGAGAAATTATTTTTATTACTGCCATAAATTCTTTTAAGTGATTATCAGGAAAGAAAAAAATTACTTTCAAATATTATCCTTACAGAGCTTAGCTAAATGTTCATTTACCTTATCTACACCAGCACTTAGGATGAAATTTCCTTTCTTATTCCATTTTAATGCAAATATAGGGCCTTTATGCTGCCCCAAGGTGCTGGCAAGATTACCTAAAATTAAGAAAAAAAAAAAAACCTTCAAAATTACTTCAAACTTTGTAACTTAGAACATCAATACATTTAGAAAAATACGTACCATCTTTAGTCCATATTCTGGCAAATCCATCGTATGACCCAGTTGCTAGAAGAGTACCTTCACTCTGTCATAGAATACATGTTGTTCATTACACAATTAAGGCCAATTAATTATTACGAACATGTCCCAGGCACACTAGACCCTTATCTATGTGTGAGTGCCAACATGGTCCGGCAAAACACCCTTCCCCCATGAAGCCAGTGTTCTTTGAAGGCCCACCCCAAATCCAGTAGTAACTGCTGTGGAGTAGGACTGACAGGATCCCTCTGCATAACTTTCACGGAAGCTCATGAATGAGAATGGAGGCAGGTAGTAGACTTCAAGGACATCAAAATGATACCACAAAAATGCTTTTATAAGAAGTAACAAGTAAAATCTTTCAAAATATCTTTAATTCTGATTAGGACTTTGAGAACATGGAGACAAGTTGACCGTATAATATCAAATCATCAAATGCCTTCATTCATAGACTATTTAGGCAAGAAGAGCGCACTCACATTCCAATCTAGAGAAGTGACATCTTTGTTGCTGGGAACATCTTGTCCCCCTTCCCGTATGCAATGTCTAAGGACCAGCTGTGTGGGACCACTCGTGCTGTTCTCACTAAGATTCCATATTCTTGCTGTGGAGTCTCCAGACCTTCAAAGTCCAAAAATAGGTTTAAGTTCTCATGATAATCTCAAGCATTCCAGAATTCAAGCCACACATTTATCATCTGAATAAGAAGCAGACCACCAGGCATAAGCATTTCTATTATTTTTCTTATTGTATATTCTAGAGCTCCTATCAAGTAATTCTAAAGTTACTTCACAAAGAAATACTACTTTCTAAGGCAACATGACCATAAGCAAGCAACAAGTGTCTGGAAAGTGCAGTTCATTCAGTAACGTAGCCTTAAATGGTACTGTAGAGCTGGGTATGGTGAAGCAGGCCTATTAATCCCAGGACTCGAGGGTCAACAGTTCAAAGCTAGCCTCAGTTAAGCAGTAAATCCTATCTAAAACCAAACAAAATACCCAACATCTAGAAGCTCTTTTGAAAAACCTACCCTGATGCCAGGAGATCACTAACAGGGTTCCAGGCACAGATGAAAACTTCAGATTCATGGCCCCGTAGCACAACTGCTTTATTGGGAGGGATTTCAACATCCCCATCTACCTCCATCATATCAGTATGATTATCTGCATCATGAGAAGCAAAAGTCTGTCAGAGGGAATCACATTTCTGGGAAGTATGAGTGTGCTAGTTTTAACCAAGGCCGTGTCTATGTACATAGCAGTGGATATGGAAGTGGCAAGGGCAAAGGAGTGAAAGGGGAGTGAGCCTTGGCACGGCTGAAATTAAAGTCTATCACAATACTATTCTGAGTTTCTGCCAGCAGGGGTTGCTGATATCGTGTATAGAACATGAGAGTCATCTTTACTCCTCAATGTCAGAGCATACTGTATATTTAACAGAGAATAGTACAGGTTTTATTTAGAAATAAGATGCAGATTCAAAATTCATTTAAGAATAGAAGGGGTTCAGAAACATCTAAAAAGGATATTACAGTGAATTTAGCTTTCTGAATCCTTAGGTATAACATCTGAGCTGTTTTTGTGATCTAAGTTGGGGACAGAGGTAAACACCAGGTATCACTTCAGCTCTAAGGATGGGACATTCTTGTATGGCACAGTATTTTCTGAGAGTGTCTAAACACTCTTAGCTCACTTGTGATGGTGTGTGCTCCATTCTCCTCCCCATTTGCTGTGTTCTCTCCATTTTTTGCAGATCCTTGTTGGTTAGTGGCTGCGGCAGCGGCTGCAGCGGCGGCTGCATGTTGCTGTGCAAGTTTGTCTCTGTAGGCTTGTTGTCTTGTTTGGACTACATCAGGCATGACAGCATCTATCAGGGACAGAGACTCTATAGGTCGACCATCAAATAAGGTGCCATCCTGAGGTTAGAAAACCAAGAAAGAAAAATGAGATGTAGCTTTGAGAGTGACATGGACTCTACTAACAGGGCTTCATTCTGAGGAAAACCTGGTACTTTTCTGAACTTGAACAGGAAGGAAAGGAAGAACAATGATACTGCAAGAGGCAGACACAAAAACTCTGCACAAAGACAAATGTAATACAAGAAGCTTAAACAGATGATAAAATGCAAATACATAAAATTCAGGTAAAGAAGGCTGCTAGTGAAAAACATCAACCAATATGACTAAGTCATACAACCGAGGCAGCGTCTCCATCAGTACTGAATTCAGGACTTGGAATAAGTAAGTGCACCTATACTGAACCGAGGCACATCTTTTTCTTGCTGGTTTTCTTTAAACATTACAGGGTAACAATCACATCATACATGTGATCTAGATCTGTGTGATATACAAACTTGCCATCTGGTGTAGTCTAGAGCACCTGCACAGTGTGCTACCTGTGGCAAAGTGGGACCTATCCTTGAGGGTACCAACAGGTGCTGGGGCTGCTAACAGCTAAAACTCCTTCCACTTTGGGGTTTGGGGTACGGGGAGGATGTGTTCAGCTCTCAAGTAAAAAATAAAGGGAATTCTTTAACATGTTTTAGGTCCTGGATATACACCAAACTTTTCTGTCTGAAGCCAGTGACGTTAAGGTGAGATACATAATAAACAAACACATTTAAGAATCAGAATCAGCATTTGAAATGAAACTCATCTGTCTTACCTCATTTATGCTAACTTCTGCCTCTACATACTGAAGGCCTTTCTGGATGATAGAGATCAATGCGGCAGGTGGGACAAGGGCTCCATTTATATTGGACTGACTTATATGGCTCTCTATACCAAAGGTAAATGCGGAATGAGAAAATCCTAAAAGCAAAAGAAAAGATGTGAGAATTTACTTTCCTGGTAACTTCATATTAAATTACAAATTTAACAAACTCTGTAAACTTTCATGATTACATATCATCACTTGAAACTGTAAATGGACAGCCATTTACAGTAAAATATGTGATTTTAAAGAAAACTCAATGTACTGTTAGTAAGTTAATGAAATCCACTGGCTTACATGGCTCTAGTTTTCCTAAACAAAAGGAATGCAGCTTTCCTCAAGAAAATGTAGCACATGTAAACACTGAAAACCCTTGATAAACAACACACCTCAATTGCTTTTATAAGACAAACTGAAATCAAGATATGTAGCAGGTCTTCTGTGGTAAATTAGAAATTTTAGAGATAAAGTGTCAAAAACTTTCAATGTTTTGTGGCTTTAACAAAAGACTTAGTTAATAAAAATACAAGCTATAAAAACAATAAAAAACAAAGCAAAATTATGACAGAATTGGGCTGGAGATGTGTCTCAGTTAGCAATGCTCGCCTAGCATGCTTTGAATCAAGTCCTGGGCTCCATCCAACCCAGCACTAAAATGTGCAATGGTGCACACTTGAACTGCCAGCAGGCAGAAGGCAGAGACAGGGAGATCAGAGTTCAAGGTCATATTTGGCTACACAATGAACTAGAGACAAACCTGGGCTATATGACAGGGTTTCCAAAAGAAATAAAAAGCCAGGCCGGGCGGTGGTGGTGCACGCCTTTAATCCCAGCACTCGGGAGGCAGAGGCAGGCGGATCTCTGTGAGTTCGAGACCAGCCTGGTCTACAAGAGCTAGTTCCAGCACAGGCTCCAAAGCCACAGAGAAACCCTGTCTCGAGAAACCAAAAAAAAAAAAAAAAAAAAAAAAAGAAATAAAAAGCCAAACTGTAACACTTAAATTTTTATTTTATTTTAAAAAATTATTATTTTTATATATCCACTGACTGTTTTTAAAAAATACTAATTTACCATTTAGTAACAACTCATCTAAACCAGTGCTTTAAAAAAAAAGAGCTATGAAATGAAAATTCAGTTTAAGTCTCCTTTAACAATTAGTCCCAGCACCTAGGAAACAGAGACAGAGGTACATTACAGAACATATTCCAGGACAGCCAGGGGTTCGCTGCACTGAAAGGCCATTCAAAACATGAAATAACTAAAAAAGTACTTAAAAACATGAAACTCATAAAACCAATCTCTTTACATTAGCCTCATATCTTGATGAAAATCTAGTACAGAAAGCAAAGTTCCAATAATGCAGCAAGTGGCTGCTCTTTGTGAAATCCCATCACAGCTTCCTAAGTTTTAAACTGTTGTACAACACTTCCACACAGCATGTGGCTGGGAAAGGCCAATGTATACCTGCTTGGGTTCGCCTCAAAGCTTTCACTTCTGCAAGTCACTCCTAGGAGAGGGGACACAGGCATTTCTCTAAGACCTTGGTTTTAACCTCATAATTCCACCCACAGACTGGATTGTGATTAAGCACATTTTAAAAGTTTTGCATTTAATTTGAGGTCATGAAGGTGGCTGAGACAAATGTGGCTGTGAGACAAGGGAGGAAGACACTTTTCTGAAGTATTCTTCAAGAATCCCAAGTTCCTAAATCAGGTAGGTAGGTAGGTTCCAGATCACTAGCACAAAAGGGCAAGACCTAGTCCAGGAGGCATTAGGAGAGATGCCCAGAGATGAGGCAATGATGTTGGAGATTGGAGATTTCTGTATATATAACATGGCAGTTCCCAAATAAGTTCTTCAACAAACCAAAAATGGGGTGGGGACAGCCACCTGGGAAGACTCTGAAATAGAAGATGCCATTATGGAAAGTACATTAGATCTTTATTACATTATATTATGAACTCAGGCTGGGGAACAGTCACAGGACACAGTAAAGACTCAAACCATTCTGCATCCTGATTCTCTAGAAAAGTCAAAATATGGCATCAAGATTACACTTGAGTCATCATCACTGCTCAGTTGTTCCTCAGGGGCTGAGAAGAGGGACAGCACAGTATGAAACACCATGGCACCTCACTAGTTTTATTGCCAGAACTGCGAAGGTGGCTATATTCATTTGAGATCATAAATTGAGTAAAACTTGTTTTCTTTATATCCTCGTTGAATACAACATTACTCAGAACTACCAGATTCCAGGCCCTATCCAACTTCCTTCCAGTAGCAGACACAACTGTGTTTTAATCAGGAAAGTGGAGTATAAATAGCATTTGTTTCTCCAGTTCTGGAGAAAGGCTCATGGACAGCTCAAGCCACTGCAAATGTGCTTCAGATGATCTCAAGAAGTAAGGGGACAACTCAGAGCAAGTATTGGGTGGCTCTCCTCTCCACCCTGCTACTCCCAGGGAAGGCCTATGGGTGCACATCTGATTAGACATTCAACTGGAATGGCTTCTCTAGTTCTACTCACACATGGTTGTTCAGTGCCGAGCCTCATTTCCTAGCACCATGAGGTCAGTACACTAAAAACTCCCACTTCTCCTTCAGCTTATCATGTTCAACCATCAAATCAAACCATCCTACCTGTACATTCTTGAGACTCTCTCTGCACCTGACCTTGTCTTCTAGGACCTCACACTCTTCTTGGACTGCCCCTGCCCTAAACCCTCTCCTTCCTTCAGCTAGCTAAATAATCATCTTCAAACTGTCAGCATTACTTCACAACCCCTGTTGGTAATCCCCTTGGCCATCACAACAAAGACTTGCATAGCACAGACAACTATTTCTGGACCATAGTCCTACTTTTCTCCGCAGCTCCATCTCTCCAGCTCCACTGGGAAGCCCCACTGACAGTGCACACATTAAGTCTACAAAACAACATCCAGCATCTCCACCATGCTCCACTGCCTCCGATGGGCTTCTTCTCCTTTACCCATCAGTTTCTCTTGCGCTTTACAAATTATACAAGTACGTGAATATCAAACCGAACTGTTCCATGTAGACGCTGAGAAAAGTTTAAATACAGTAATTCTTTAAATCTGGGAAACTAGTTAGTTACCTATTTAATCACCTGTTAAGTCAGAATGCTACTCCACCATTTTGGCATATGTAAAAATCTGGCACTCCAGAAAAGCCATAGTCTTTGTTAAAAGACAACTAAAACTTGAACTAGGTTTATGTTCCCCTTAAATTCCCATTCATTTGATGAAAATGTTCTTTTTCAGGGACAGCCTTAGATTTATGCAGGAGCAAATCAAACTGCTTAAATCTGCAAACCGGTGAAATCTGGCTTATTAAAATCAGCAGCCTTTCTTTTCACAGGCAAAAGTGAGTCTGACAGAAGCAGCACCCCATGATATATGCTAGGGTAACAAAAAGCGGGAGGCAGAGGAGCTCCTCGAGAGGGCTGAGGTACAAACCAAGAAGTCAAATGTCACAGTTTGTCACAGGGACAAACAGTGACAGGGTGTTTATGCGTGTACCTCAATTACATAGGCAATCATACAGCTCCTGCTTTTCTATACTGCTTAGTTAAGCACGTGCCTTCTAGGGACAAGTTCTCCAGAGCCTGGCAACTCTACTTCGCAAGCATAAATGATGAGAGTCTTTGAAAAAAGGGAAGAATTGGTTCTTGAATATATTTATGATATAGGGCATGTGGATAAGCAAACAAACTACCTTTTTCCCCCTTAAGGCAACAGAGAATGTTCAACTCTGCATAGCTACAGAGACCACTCACACACAAAATACAGTTTTGTGCCCTAAATTTTGCTTTTAAAAATTAAGTTCAGGACTGAGAAGCTTGGTGCTACAACATTTTTACAGAAGGGCCTTGCTTGTGTGAGCCCTAGCACTTTCCATGCCCTCAAACAGACAAAATAAGCCCACTAACTAGTTTAGAGTTTCTATGACTATTAGAGTCTCCAAACTATTTAGCCAGGACCACAACACTGAGTCTGGGAGTCACTCATGCCTCAGCCCGACACCTTGCTTTTCATAACGCTCACTCTTTTTTTTTTTTTTTTTTGGTTTTTCGAGACAGGGTTTCTCTGTGGCTTTGGAGCCTGTGCTGGAACTAGCTCTTGTAGACCAGGCTGGTCTCGAACTCACAGAGATCCGCCTGCCTCTGCCTCCCGAGTGCTGGGATTAAAGGCGTGCGCCAGCACCGCCCGGCTCATAACGCTCACTCTTGTAAAGACTCTTATCTTGGATGTCTCTATCATGCCCCATGTGTGGTTTTTTTCTTCAAAAGATACACGTGTGCACATGTGCATGCATGTTGAGAGAGAGAGAAAGATGGAGTGAAAGAGAGAGAATTTTAAAGGATGTCCTTATGACCATCACATTACTTTCCAAAGAACTATGCAAAGACATAAAGTCACAAATGATACATGCTTCTTTATACTTGTGTCACACTGTGTCAAAAGTAACAATAAAACACAAAGAAGAAGAAAAAATGGTAAGAATAAGAATGAGCAAGTACTCTGGCAACTTTTCCATACAAAATGGTCATTCCACTTATAAAATAAGAAAAACTGATTTGAAAGTATAAAAGTCCTTTAATTAAGTCAGCCGTAATTTTTATTTTATTATACACTTTATTACAAAGAAACACAAATGCTGACCTGTACTTCTGTAGCTAGTCACTTTCTCATTAAAAAAACAGACAAAGTGACAAAAACAACAGGGGGAAAACTGAGACTAGACACAGCCTGGGTTTCCTGTCCTATTCTCAAGCACAGAGGTGAATTAGGTTTGGTTGGGGTAAGGAAAGTTCATATCTAATCACCTATAAATGAGTCAACAGAAACTTCACTGTCGCTTGGTTACTGACATTTGGTTAGCACTACTGAGGTTAACAGGAAACTGCCAGAGAAGAGAAATGAGTGACCTGTGACTAAGGTAATGCTAAACACCTCCTTGTTCTGTGCCTGAGTTAACACAGGGTTTGGAGAGGTGATCTTGTAACTGAAACACAGGCCTAGGATTCTATGTCTGAAACGGCCACATGTGCTACTGACTGCAGATTCTGAAACATCTGCATTCCTGTAATGACACTGTCTCTTGGGGATGAGATCTACACTTAAATTCATTTATGGTATGTAGCACCTGTTTCAGAAAATGTAGAGGTGTTCTTTGTAATATTATAACTGGTGTGGCCTGTATTTTAACTGAGTTCTATTAACATAAGGTCAGATGAGGAATTTTCTACTTGCACTAAAATAGTTATTACATGATAGTGGATTGTGAAGCACTTTGTATTTCAGGTTTTTGGATTAGAGGGGCCCACTTTCTATATCACCAAGCACTGTATCACAAAGTGCTATGGCCCATACCTAGGAGGTTACAAAAGTGAGAGGTGAGGTACAAGAATGATGGCATGGAGGCTCTCAGTTCTAAAACCATGAGAGTTTTTTTTTCCTATGACTTTCCAACATCACAACCTAGTGATTTAATGGCTTTAGTAGTAGTAAGTGCATTTTGATTTTTGCAATTTCTACTTAGTCAATCCTAAGATTCTTCCGTTTCATGCTTTTAAGAGCTAAATTCAGTATGTTGCAGAGCTCTTGAACATGTCAAATTTGTGGACTTCTCCAATCAGACATGCAAAGGGAACAAAATAAAATTTTATCTTGCCCCTCCCCCTAGTTCAAGACAGTATTTCTCTGCGTAGTACTGGCTGTCCTAGAACTCACTCTGTAGACCAGGCTGGTCTCAAACTCCTGAGTGCTGGGTTTAAAAGTGTGTGCTATCACTACCCAGCTGAAATTTTATCTTCTTAGACAAAGTAGATAAAAGAATAAATAGCAGAAAGGTCACAAGAAATTACAAAGGAAAATATTTAACATTACTATCCAACAAATAAAACTGAATGTGGGTGAGGTGGTAGGAAATATCCAAACCAGGTTAGCTTTAGTGAACACTGTGCCTGGTTTAAACACCATGACTCATCATGGACCACTGGGCAGCTAATGCACAAGGTGGTCAGGTAAGTCAATAGGGTAAGCAAATCCACACCTGAGGCAAACACTAACTAGAGGAGGAACACTGGTCCAAGTCAACCCTTATTTACATGTAACAAATACTTCACATTGTTAAAGTTATCTTCAAAAGGAAGAAACAATTACTTCCTAATAGGTATATGCTGCACTGGATTGGCATCCTAAAAACGCTGAATGGTGGGGACCTTAGCAACTTTTTTATCACAAACTTAACTGAGACAAAATTGAGAAGTATGAAGTGAAAATACTTAATAAAAGTCCAATGATAAATAACACTTTTGTCTTCATCTTGACAAGTCAGAGATAGCCAATTTGAAAAGGCAAGCCCAATTGAATATTTAAAGGTATCATGATACCATTCCTTTCAACAAGCAACCCATCTCTGAATTTAGTCATCTGGAGGCATATCATGTTTTCTAGTGTTAATAGTATAAAATATTTTAAGACTAAAAATAGCTTCATTCCTTCTAGATATGAATGCCACAGTCTAGTTAACATTAAACACGGTATTCGGGGGGAACAGATGTTACAAGTTCTTACTGAAAAATGTCACTTCTTGCTGTGGGACAATGGTCTGTACTGTCACTTGTATTTTAATAAAATGCTGATTTGCCAGTAGCCAGGCATGAAGTATGGGTGGGAGGGCGATGAGAACAGGAGAATTCTGGGGAGAGGAAAGAGTCAGTCTGCAGTCGTCACCCAGATGAAGGGTCACAGATGCCTCGCTGATGAAGGTACCAAGCCACATGGCTAATGTAGACAAGAATAATGGGCTAATTTAAGATGCAAGAATTAATTACTAAGAAGCCTGAGCTACTAAGCCAACTAGTTTATAGTTAATGTAGACCTCTGGGTATTTCTTTGGGACTGAACGGTTGCAGGACCAGGCGGGACAGAAACCTCTGTCAACAACTTCTAAGCCAATTATTTATCAAAACAGAAACAGAGCTTCCTAAGGTTTTTGTCGCCTGAGAGCCAGAACAAGACACTTTAGTCCAGTCATTTCACACACAAGTTCTCTAAGATCATCTCTCATGGTCTTTCTATCTCTGAACTCTCTTATTTCATAGGGGACATGATAAAAAGTAAGAAGACTTTTTGTTGTGTGTATTATTAGATATTTCAAGAGAAAAACAACATATCATATTGCTTAAATATTTGACTGACTGCTATGAGCACCCCTGAAGTCAATGGTGCAGATACAACTGAACCCTACAGTTCCAGAGATGACCACAATCACATAACACTAGATGGCAGAAACAAGGTTGAACTCTCTGGACAAAAGGTAAGTGTCCAGTTCTACAGTCAATGGAGTTTGTTATGGCTGGGATTCTAGGTTCCAATGGTTTGACCTAAACAGTTGCCTTTCCAATACACCAAATGAGACTTTTATAACAAATCCCCATTCATCAGTCCCTCACACTATTTTCTGTCTGCTTGTCCAAAAGCTTCAAAACTTTGGCTTGACAAACGGTTATATTCAAAGAGTAGAAAGCCATGGTATCCCTGCAACAAGCCCTTTCCATGGCTTGGTGTTATATAACTAACAAACACTTTCACAGGCTTTGATTTGAACAGTCATGAGGGCCACTATTTTGTCACTTGATTCATCATTTTAAACAGTCTCTGGAAACCTCCTATTGCATCTGTCTTCCCTCTCAGCTTAAATAAATTCCAAAGCTTCCCAATAGGTTATTCTCTGTGGGGTGGTTACTCTAGTCTCTGAGCTCTTTCTCTCCCTGCTCTTTCTCATCAGACGTCATCTTCTCCGCTACTCAGAAAGGAACAGTGGTAATTTCTTTACCTACTCTGGCAACATTTTCACTTATAGTTTTGCTTCTATCTTATGATTAGATATTTTTATCTAGAAAACCTGGATCATCAACATTAATTATAAACCACATTCAATGATCTGTATTAATAACTAGACCAATACAATCAGAATTCAAATCAAAATATATTTAATAAATTGGGATTAATACTTAAGAAAACATCCTAAAAAATATTAATTTAGCTTTTAAGATCCTGACAATAAGTAGGAAAATTAACTATGCATATGCAATATACATTACCAAGCTGATGGTATCTGAGTTTTTCTAAACATATACCATGCCACTTCATAACACCTTAGTTATTAAAAATGACCTCTGAACATCAAAAGACAAACTGCTAGTTATATTTGCCTGAGATGATCCCAACATATTTGAAAGAGTCAGAGAGTTAAACCATGCAGCAAACACAGCTTTAAACGGGCAGTCCAGACATCAAGAAACACACAAAACTCAACGGTTTGGACTGGTACAAATTTCAAATGCATAAAAAAATTATTTTGAGAATAGTAAAAGAATTTGAGGCCTACTACTTTACAGAAGTACTCACCTGACTCTTGCAAGTACCTATATACCAAGAAGTTGACCTCATCACTGCTTATACTCATCTTTATTCCCACTTAAACCATGAGGTCACAACAGAGGATATAACCCTAAAAATAAAACAAAGTTAATTATTTTCTCAGTAAAATTGTATTAAAACAAAATGTAAACAACATTTAATTTTATTAAACGATGTTAAACAAAGGTTCTTCATTGCCTTGCAATATCAACATAGTTATTTCCACTGACAGTAAAAGGATTTACACAATCAAAGCATAACTAGTGCTATTTTTCTATAAGATAACATCCTGTCAAGAAAGAAAAGATTCATAAAGGCCTTCAACATTGCATGTAATATAAAATTTACTCTATTTAGGTCTCCTTAACTAGAAAACGAAAAGAAAGATTTAAGATTCAAGATAATCAGCCACTGAACACAGGCACAGTTTTAAAGCAGTCAGTAAGGAGGCGCTCGGCTGTCTCCTCTGACTCTGTCATGTCTACACACCTAGCAGACTTGCTCTCTACACCCCAGAATCTCTTAACATGGTGTTTGAGTCTTAAGATCTAGGTATGTGTAAAAGCAGGAAACTGGAACACAGTTCTTAGAATGCCACATTCTTTTACTGGATAGGGTGGGGTAGGGCAAGAAGGACACTGTGACATGACTTAGGTATAAATAATCATCTATATATTCTCACAATTTAAGAAGTGGTCAGAAAACTTCTCATAAGAGCCAAACAATAAATAGTTGAGGTTCTGTCACAACTACTTGGTGTTACCATGTGGTACAAAAACAGTAAATACAAATGACATGGCTGTGTTCCAATAAAACTTTATTTGTGGATACTGAAGCTTATTTTTACAATAACTGTGTTAAATTATATAAATCTTCCCCGCCCCCAAGAACACTTTTAAAAGTGAAAGTAAAACAAAAAGAACAAAACAAAACCTCTCCTTGATTTTAGTCCTTTTGAGAGAGGTGGTGGGATAGATTTGACCCACTGTGTACTAATCTAATTCAAAAATCTATACTGGCATTTACACAGAATAAAGACACATCAAACACGTGGGCTTGTGCTAACTGTCCTGCTACATTGTGGCTTTTGTGTATGCATGGCTCTTGCCTATCACACTGGGTAGATGTGGATGGGGAAGTAAAGGGACCTTCTGACAGACATGTTCCAGAGTCAACGGCACCATGACCATCCTGATTCATAGAGAGAAGTGCCAATGTTCTCCTTGGTTGAGCAGAACTAAATTTCCATTTCCTTGTGGTACTGTGTGTGGATTAGATGTGCTAACAGGAACAGTACTGAAAAGGCTGCGGCACTCACGTAGAAATGAACTTGCTGAAGGCTACTGGTACTACAAGTAAGCCTCGGAGATCTGACAAACACAACAAGGTTATGGCCATACCCCACAACCTTCCTGGTTTGTGGGAGAAAAATCACTTTTTTTTTTTTGCAATCACTCATTGCAAATTGGATAACTCTAAGTGTACACAAATTAGGCAGTGTGCCTAAGGAATTAAAGGACGTGAAATATGGGTGCTTCATAGGAGCCACAGATGGCACAGTGTGGAAGATCTAGTTATTGAATTCCACTCTTTTGAGTATAGCTAATTACCTTTGTGACCATGGAATAGATACTTCTTCCTATTAGTTTGCAACAGTTGGAAAAATGAAAGGGGGGGGGGATTTCCATTTATAGAGGACTTGCTAGACAATAGGTGAAGGACCTGGTTAAATACACATTGATTTTCCTTTTCAGTATTATCTTCCTCATTTCAATGTGGCAAGATTCACATATAAGAAAACCATTCCTATGGACAAGGCAATGTACTCAAAAACACTTAAATACTAATTTCTGATGACTACTAAAAGTGCAAGACACAGTGAGACCAGTGGGAGAAGTTCAGCACTAGGAGGTCTCTCTGCCAAATCCAAGTCTTTACCCATGTCACCAACCTCTATGAACAGTGGAAGCTATCAGTTTACACACAACACTATCTTAACAAATGGACATGTTATACACAGGCAATGAAATTCCTCCTGAACAAGACTTCAGAAATACACAACAGCACCTTCTACTAGCACAATCCTGACTGGGGACTGAACTCTAAAACACATCCTTCATCTGTGGCCATGTTGCTCAATAGGACCACATGAAGTGCTTTGTCAAGCTCACTTTGTGAAACCAAGACACACTATGATAACAGCACCTCTTATACCTTTCAACTTCAAACACCGAATAGTATAACTAGGAACAATAGTCTGTGTACAAGCTCACAGGAAGTGACCCACCTTGGATGTAACTCTAATGGAGACATGATCTTTCAAGGTCTCTAAGTTCACATAAAGATATGTAGGCCTTACTTGGCTGCTTCCCTTCTAAGAGACACACTAGGGATACATGAGCAGAGAGGAGCCTCAGAAGATACTCACCATAATGGGTGCCTTGGCCCTGGATTATCCAGGACCCTGAGAAAAGTTTTCTTTTGGCCATTCAGTCAGTGGTATTAGCTCTAGCTAATGAATAATTACTGTTTGGTTTTGTTGTCTAGCGGGAAGGCTTAGCTGTGGTATCCTCACTAGTAATCACCTCATGAGCTCAAGTGAACCTGTTTCTTATATGTCAAGTCATTGGCACTATAAGGATGTGGCTTCACACTGCAAAGTCTGAAACTTACAGTCATTCATTGATACCTGTAGATTTAACATAGAAATTCACAGAACTTGCATCTGCCCTTCAGAAAGAGACTCCATCTTTGAATATTCCATGTCCTTCAGGATCACTCAAGAGGAACAGATGAACTCAGTACATTAGCACCTAGTATCTCCTGCCAACCAATACCCAAATCTCCCCTCAATAAAACAACATTGAATACTAGAACAACACTGAAAGTCCTCTACTCTCAATTTCCCACTTCATTAAAAATAATGAAAACCTCACCAATAGTTAAAGTAATGCCATTTTGTGGATATAAAGTACTTGGAAGGAAGGAAAGCTTTGAGACAATTTTTACATCTTCTAAAACGTACCTTAAAAGACAAGTAATGTCTAGTGTTTTAAGACTGAACAATATCCTGCTTATGAAAGCCCATTTGTAAACTGCAAATCAAATAAAACATGAAGATCTTAATGTGATTAGACAATCTCAGGAAGAAAGCCCCTGAATGAAATGTATGCTTCGGTTGTTTGATAACTAATCAAAAATAAATTTAAACCCCAGTCTAACAAAATCAAATCAATTCTTTTTCCGCCATTTTTTTTCCATGTGTATCAACACTACGACTAGTGCCGGCAGTCTATCTAATCAAAACAACAACTCCCCAAGTTGGGAAGACAGCTCAGTGGTCAAAAGTACTTGCCACAAAAGCAGGAGGAGCATAGCCCAGATCCCCAGAGCCCAAGTGAAAGCTGGACACTGTAGTGCGAGTTCCTAAGCCAGCATTCACAGTGTGAGATGGAAAGCAGAGACAGGAGCATCTCAGGCGCTGGCAGCAAACAGCAACGTCAGAGGGGAGGATTCATCTTCCACATGCACACTATGACACACTGTGCCTAATACACACAAGAGCATATAAGAGCCATCTGGGGGATTTTTAAAAAAGAAGAAACCTGACTCCTAAATTAAGGATAAATGCTATTTAAACTGTATTTTCAATCGTAAAACTCCTCCTATGAAATACACAGTAAAATGAAAAAAATTTATTAAAAGAAAACTCACTGGATCTACATCTCGTATTTTTCACAAGGCATATTTAATACTTCAAATATAATGCCCCAGTACAGATAGAGTACACTTGGCAAGATGTTCACTTACACAAAAGGGTACTTTCTTTTTGTATTTATACTTAATTTTGTGTTTTTTGTTACACAAGATAGTTACCACTGTTTGATACTAGAGAACACTATATTGAAGTTCCAAATTAGCCATTTCAAAGGGTCTTAGCAATGTATCTAAAAAAATTTACAACCAGAATTTACAAGCCAACTGTATCAATTAACAATATTCTCCTATTGAGAAGACCTGAGGTGAACTACCAAAGCATAAAGAAAGAATGACTCTTTACAGAAGTATCTAAAATCTCTTTGAAATGGAGAATAAACAGGAACACAATAACTAAGTGCTGAATAACTGAGTAAACTCTAGTTCGAACACATACATGGGGAGCACTGATGGGTGAGATCCAGTAGACAGAGAGCAGGTCACAAAATGTAACTATAATATTCAAAGTAAACAAACCACTTTTTTGCTGAGAAAGAACGTGAGAAAGTCCAGTAAGGGAAGCAAATTACGATTAGCATAGAAAGCTCATGGGCATAGAAAGATAGTACAGTACAACCACCTCAAATGAAACCAACCCAATATATTGTTGCAGCTTCAGTCTTTTAAGAAAGTAAGACTGAACACAGGCCACACTTTCCAAAGACTGATCAACCAGCAGAAGAGCTGAGCACTGTGTTCTTAACTCATACACTTCAGGAAGAGTAGAGAAAACCATGCTTGGCCAAACCAAGATTATAATTATGTTTCTGAAACCATTTTCAGAATAAGGAGGTTAACAAGCAAACGAATGTTCAGCAAGTTGAAAAGAGTGTTCACACACTATTGTGCTTAGAATTTGTGGAAGAGAAAGAGTGAAGATCTGTGCCCAATGGTCCTGGTTAGCAAACAGTGGTAGATGGGGACTAAGTGTCCAGTGAAGTGCAAAAAGAAGACTAGTATAAACAAGGAACCAGCATCGACCCTAACAGACAATGGGAGCCTGTTCAAGTCAAATGAAGAGTGCTTCAGCTATATTTGGTGTTTAGTAGGGGATAATACAGATCTTCGAAAGTGGGGAAAAGAAATAAAGGTGACAGCACTTCCTCCAGGGTTTTCTGCTCTGAAAACAAGTAGGCAAACACATAAAGCCCACGGAAGAACCAAGGCAAACACACAAAACAAAAATCTACTCCATAATCACCAGAAGCCAGATATTGTAGAATTCTGCCAGGGACGTTGTACAATCTCTACCTCCAACCAAGAGGCAAGTATCCTGTTGGAAGATGCATCCTCCCCACTTCACAGCAAATGTTTCACCGTTAAAGCTGTTCGAGGTACTCACAGCTTCAAGTAAAGCACAATAAACACAGAGTGTACATGGCAAAATGTGATCAACTTTTAAAATTCAGTGCAGTATTGGGTCTACAGAATTTGACAACATCCTGGGGGCAAACTTCCTTTCATACAATGTTACCTTTTCTCACAGAGTTGACATTTGCACAGACATTACCTAGCAATGATGAGCTTCCCATCTCATAGGTAGAAACATTCATTATGAATTTTCCATCGCTATGCACAACAACAAAACCAAACAAAAAGATCTCCCTGGAGAATTAATTGCATGAATATCTTACCGATAATGTGATCTATACCAAGTTCATGTAAGACTCTGCTTCTGGGGCTGACCTGGCTGCACCCTTATTAGTTAGTTCACACTTCAAAAAAACAGAAGAATGGCTTTCAATTGGCATCTCACAGGTATCTTAACAAATGAATAAGGTAAATAACTTTCAAGAAAATACCAAATTTGTTGGCAAAGATTAAACTTAAGCTTGAAATAAAAAGTTTTGGAATTTTGGAAACACTGTCCTAAATTTGCTAATACCCCAATGGCTAATCTTAGTGAAGAAAGTAGTAAGTTAATGGCTCTAATATTTTGATATCGTATCACAGGCTTGTGAAAAGTTTTCCCAATTTAATCTTTTTCAAATGACCAGTACAAAATTTACAAAATTATGAGAAATAGAGGTATGTTAAAAAGTTTGAGAAAGGGCCAGGTGTGGTGGTATACATTATTAATCCAGCACGGAACAGCAGAGGCAGTGGATCTATGAATCTGAGGCCATCCTGGTCTAGACAAGAAGCTCTAGGCAAGCCAAGGCTGCATAGTGAGACCCTGTCTTGGGGTGGGGAGTGTAGAGGCTTGAGAAAAGCTGGTATATTTTAGCATGTAAGGGGGCAGAGAGCACAGCCATCCAGAGCACTCTTCCAGAGAACCCAGCCTTAGACAGGGGAGGAGCTCCAGAGGATCAGATGTGCTGGCCTCTTCAGGAACTCCTCTCCCTCAACAACAAATAATTAATTAAAAATAATAACAAAAAATCAAAACATATACAAGTTTCCCTGATATAATTTCAGAGCCAGTGTCACAGTGAACCCTGACAAAGAACTGTTCATCTGCCGAGACTGAGTCTAGTAATAAAGAAGTCTATCAAATTAATTCTAAAAATAAATTCTAGTTTCAATTTGGAAGCTTTCCAGCTCTCTGCACAGCCAGGGCTCCTCATGATTCAACTGCAGTAATACATCTCACACCCAAATTCAGAGCAGATGTGAATGCACAGCTGTGCATCAAGCCAGAGATTAAAGGATTTGCAAAAACATAAAACAATTGCCGATCTAAATACTTTTCTTAGAAAACACTTTTATTTCATAAAACACATGATTTGTGTTACTATGTCATGCATGGAGTTTTGTTAAAATGAGAATTATATTTTTACACTTTCAGCATCTGATTAGTAAATACCAATACAACATATAACCCACATCAAGTAAAAAATAAAAATCAAGAGTCCTCAGAGGTTACTAAAGTAAGGCTGTAACAGGACTGTGGACACCTGAGGACTGCTGGTATAAAACTCCACTCCTTCCTAGCAATAGCAGTTATCATCTCTTTGTCAAAGTATGTTTTCTGGGGAGAAGGAAAACTACCTCACTACCTCACATTAGGCCACAAGAATTATTCAGATTTTAACGTGACCTAAATCTTTCATTTATGCTCATGAGAGAATATGCATTAGGTATCCCCCCAAATATATTTAATAAAACAGATACTAACTTAAAAACCATAAATCAGGGCTGAGAGATGGCTCAGTGGTTAAGAGCATTGCCTGCTCTTCCAGAGGTCCTGAGTTCAATTTCCAGCAACCACATGGTGGCTCACAACCATCTGTAATGAGATCTTGTGCCCTCTTCTGGCCTGCAGGCATATACATACAGACAGAATATTGTACACATAATAAATAAATATTTTTTTAAAAAGATATTTATAAAAAATAAACATAAATCAGTATGCAAAAGATCTTATTTTAATTGAAGATACAACATTTAACTCTGAACTATCACAAGTAAAAATAATTCTGAGGCCACACCTCTGTATATGGAACCTTCTACAGATATAATAATTAAGTTATATTGAAAATACTGAAAATGAGTGTTTTAAAAGTCGTCATGCATTCCACAAATTTTACTGAGTTCTACATTATGGACCTGTCATTGCCCTATACTAATACAGAGACTCATCAACATTAAAAATAAACTGTGAGGCGAGAGAGATGGCTCAGCAATTAAAAGCACTTTTGCTCTTATAGAGAATCAGGATTCAATTTCAAGCAACCACTTGGCAACTTACAAATATCCATAATGGTGGTCCAAGGGGATCTGGCACCCTCCTCAGGGACCAGACAAGCACATGGTGCACTACAAGCACTCATGCAAAATAAAAATAAATAAATCTGAGGTCAGTTGTGGTGGCACATGCCTTGAATCCCAGCAATCAGCTGGCAGAGACAGACCAACTCTATGAGTTCAAGAGCAGCTTGTTCTACATAGTGAGTTCCAGGACAGCCAGGGATATGCAGAGACCCTATCACCAAATAAATAGATTAGGTACATGGACAGACAGAGAGACAAATTTTAAAAAAAAACAACAAACTTTGGTAACAGGGAAAATATGAAAACCACAACGACATGTTCATGATAATGTCACTATTATCCTATGTTCTATCTAAAAAGAATCAGTCAAAGGAAGGGCATACACTAGAAAACAGAAGCAGCAGCAGCAGTCACTAAAGAGATAGACCGTAGTGCCCATTCAGTGACAGCTCCTACTCTGACAGTGGGCTGGGTGGGGAAGCACAGCTTCTCTGCTGCAGGGGTTCAGTTACTCAGACCCATAAGCAATCTCTTTCTCAATTTAAAGTTGAGTTCTCTCTTATATGCTTTTCTTCCCAAAAAAATGATGGTGAAGGCCACAAAGTACTGTAGCCTCTTACACACACTTACACACAAACACACACACACACACACACACACACACAAATATTTTACCCATACACATGCAGGGGGGAAGGGGAAGGGGGGAAGGAGGGAAGGGAGGAAGGGAGAGAGGGAGAGAGGGAGGAAGGAAGGAAAGCAGAACAAGACATGGGCACTGCAGATTAACATGTACCTTACACACCTGATAGTGGCACAAAAATAAACGGAAAGGTACCAGCTGAGCAACAACTTTTAAATTCTTTTCAGCCAGTTTAACAAGTTACTGGTGATACAGTCTCTATATGTATCATTATATACTCTTAAAAACATCAGCAGAGGTCAAAATAACAGAGACATAGGTGTCTAACAAGGTCAAAAACAGATATTAGCTCTTAAAACTTAAGTTAACCCATTTATATTAATCTAATTTCTGCCACATGGCTCGTTACCGCTCTTCCGTACAATACACACAACTTCCTTCAACTCTGGCTGGCAAATTCTCCATGCCTCAGGTTACTCCCCAAGTTCCTATGTCTGCCCAGAAGTCCTCCCTATCCTATTCTGCTTAGTTACTGGCCACTCAGCTCTTTATTAAGCAAATCAGAAGGAGCCTTAATTGCGTGAGGTAAAGGACTGACATATCTTCACAGTGTGATTAAATATCCTACAATATTTACCTTATGAAAATTGCTCAGCCTCTATTTCACTGGAAACATATGTCTCAGAACTAGAAAAGGGAAAAGTTAATAGAAACAGGTGATGAAATTAATGGGGAACAAATCCCACTAATTGAAGAGTATATTTTAATAGTAATATTTGATAATACTGGTAGTTTTTGAACTTTGCCAAAATATTTTTCATATTTATAGAAATATTTGCTCCTTCATTCTCAGTCTCAAAAAAAAGTGTGTATGTGCATGCATTATGTATGTATGTATGTATGTATGTATGTATTTCTACCATGATAGCTTTATTAAAAGAGAGATTAAGACTGGACATCACAGCAATATGTTATTTTTGTAGCACTGGGCCTATCAGTCACAGCTCTATAAAGGAACCACACAAATCCAAACAAGCTAGTTATTTGCATTAACGCACTTGAACTTCTATCTAAAATGCAGACTTGTGTGTAACACATGGACATGTTCATGTGTGTGTACACATGTATGTGGATATGCAAGCAGCAGTCAGAGATCAAAGGCTGGAATCTTCCTTAATTGTTCTCCAGCTTTCTAAGGTAGAGTTTGAAAGCTCAACAGTTTAGCTGGAATGGTTGGCCAATGAAACCCAGGATCTCGCCAGTCTCACCTCATACTGAGTTACAGATGTGTACCTGTGATCAACTTTGTGTGTCTTCTTGAATTCAAACCCATACCTTACACTGGAACAGCAAACACTCTATCTACTGACTTTCTGCTGGCTCTCTAAAACGTAACTTATATTTAATTAAGTCATTTATCTCTACTTTGATAATAATTTCAGCATTTTCATACAGCACATCTTTCTTGAAAAAATTCTCAAACTATTTAAAAGTGGTAATTTGTCAAGCGAGACACTAAGCAAAAAATGAAAAGCACTTTAAAAACCTGCTCACGCATGACCCCAAGTACTGCATTTTCTAACCTCAGTGGAACCTAAGCATGTGGTTACCCATCCACTCCAAATGTGTGTTTCAGACAAGTCTTTAGTCTTTCTAGTGTTACTCTCAAGTACAGCAAGCAGCACCCCTTACCTGCCAAGGAGTCTACAATTCCTAGTTGACTGAGAGAGTAAATGGCAGCACAGCAGGCATACACTTGATTTTTGTCTCTTACAGTAGTCTAGTTTAAGGAAAGCACAGTAAAGATTAAAAACGTCAACATAGCACTGTGCAGAGCAACAGCTGAGTTGGTGGGCACCATACACAGTCTGGACACAAGAGTAAAGACATTTCACTACCATGGTAGGTAAGACAATCCAAGATTTCAAATAACCTAAAACTTACAAAATTTTCATTTCCACAATCTTCCACTTAATATTTTCAGACTGTAAGTGACCAACTCAGTTACTTCTTGATAAAACAAAGCCAGATAAAAGGCAATAGCTGAGCAAGTATGTTCTGTCTTCTCTCTTCTACTGCTATTTACAGTTCTGTATTTTTTTCTATATACCAAGTAGTTCAGGGCTAAGAGCATGACAGAAGAATGTTATCAATGAATCATCTGAGCCATTAGTAAATTGATCCCAATTGTGATGACTGAATAAAACTATCACTAACAAAAGAATCTGACTTAGACACTTCCCTCTACCAGATTTTAGTTTTTAAAACATTCTATAAAAATTTCACATAAGCAAAAAATAAAATGCGCACAAAACTACTGATTAGACTAACATTTCCTTGTATTTATTACCAAAAACATGATAGCCATGTGCAAGCCTACACTCAAAATGAAGCTTTAAGGTGAATTCTTGTGGCTCAACTGACAGGTATTCACAGTGCTCATGTTCTCATGGTTGTCCAGAAACTGCAGATACCTGCACTTACGAGAGGTCTTCTGCGAAGGAGCACTACTCCCTTTCCCTAATGGAAACCTTCTACAAACACACTGTGATTCCACAAATGACATACCTTTATATTTTCTACCCTTAGTATTTTGATTTAGTTAATCTCAATTTTAAAAGTCAAGACACAGGGACTACTGGCACATATACCTGCAGCTCCAATACCGAGAAGGCTGAGGGAGAAGGATTACTACAAATCTTGAGCCCAGCACTAGTGATGAGTTCCACCTCAGTC
The DNA here is from genome assembly GCA_028555095.1 of Dicrostonyx torquatus. Taxonomy (NCBI): domain Eukaryota; kingdom Metazoa; phylum Chordata; class Mammalia; order Rodentia; family Cricetidae; genus Dicrostonyx; species Dicrostonyx torquatus. Next base: position 1,345,704 of record JAQHUG010000314.1, read on the forward strand.
TAGCCTGGACTACATAGCAAAACCCCACCTCAAAGTTATTCCTTACTCAGGTCAAAGATAAAAAATAAAAGAGGCCAAACTAAATCAGGAAATACTGTCTGTAGAAACTGGAAAATATGAGAAAATACCTAGACCTGATAGTTGCAGATGTGGCTCCTGCAACTTTGCATAAACCTACAGAAGTTCACCCAAAGATGTGCTCATGAACACTAAACAACAATCAAGACAGAGAGGGCCTTTTAGAATCCTGAGCAACACCTCAGAGGTCCAATGTAACTGGAGGTTTCTCTCCAGACCTCCATTTCCGAAATAACCACTCTGAGGCCTATTAGCTCAGGCTTACTATTAACTAGCCCTTATAACTTAACCCATTTATATTATTCTCTATTTTACCACAAGGCTCATGGCTTGTTATCTCATATCTTACTTCCCAAGTGGCTGCTGACATCTCCTCCAACTCTGCCTTCTCTTTTCCTATATCTTTACTTGGATTTCCTGCTTGGCTCTATTTTGCATGGTTATTGGTCAAATCAGTTTCTTTATTAGCTAATGGTAATAAAACATATGCACAGCATACAGAGATATATCCCACATCAAACCAACATAGTCAGGAGGCTCCAAAGACTGGTGGACACACTCACTGACAGCAGCTAGGACTGGTCCTAGATTCTAAGCTTAAGCATCTTTATCACCTATTGTAATTTTTGAAATTAAAAACAAAATTTAAATTAATACTGTCCAGAGATGATGAGACTCCAATAATAGATGCTAAGGCTGAGAAGAGACCATGAGAATTTTGTCAGAGAGGCCCTAGGCAGAAAGGAGTTAGCCTCAAAGGCATGAACAGCAAAGAGCCAAATGGAAATTTCCAGACTGGGGAAAAAAAACAAAACCCATCATAGACAATATAATGTGCAGAAAAAGAACAAGAATAACAAATTTTCCTAAGGAAGAATTTACAACAGAGTAAGGAAAAAAATGTATTAAAGAACACTTAAAAAGTAAGAAAAGTTACATTAAAAAAGTAAGAAAACGGTTTCAAAAGAGATGTTTTCTAAAATAACATTCTTTTAACTCTAGGTAACAGTGGGTCAGATTCAGAGACCTCTTCCTGTATACTGTCACATCTGGCTCGCCTTCCCACAACCCTGCAGTCCCATTCAGTGATCACCACGAACCTTGTGCAAACTTTATAACTAACCTCCAAAAATTATTCTGGAATGGAGCGAGGGAGCCCCACCCCTCCTTCCCTGAAAGTCTAGAGGCAGTTAATGGCTGCTAAGCTCAGGGAAGGAGGCATTTTATTTATAGATAACAGTAAAGTTATCCATGCTTCTGTAAACAATTCCTGACCCATGGTCCTATAAAAACTTTAAATATATTTGGTCACTACCTCACTGGGGGTAGGGGAGGGAGTAAGGGAGGGAGCATGAAAATACAAGGGACACTAGCTGGGTAGAAGAAAGGGATCAGAGAAAAGAGGAGAGGTCTGGGAGAAGGTAATGGAAATCAAAATACATTATATACATGAAAATGCCTTACTGAAACCTATGCATAATTAATAATGTATAATTATTACCTAATGTATAATTAATATAATTAAAATGAAGATTGAAGACAATTTAATAAACAGTAAGCACTGCCTCTGAGGGCTGTCCCTCTTTTCAGGCCAGCACTAGAGCAGGCTCTTTGGTGCTCTTTATGGTTTCACGGTTGGAAAGGAGTTGCTAGACCATCCGTATGTGGCTCCATCCCTAATAAGTGACTAGAGCTCAGCTTTTTAAATAGTTGATAAATACCAGGTGTATTTATTGCTGTAAAACAGATGTGCAAACAAGTACTGGCTAGGCCTTGTGCACGACTTCAATCCAAGCACCCAGGAGGAAGAGGTCAGGGTAGGATGACACAGTGAGACCTTGTCTTAAACATTGCCAACAATAAAGCAAAAACAGAAAAAAACTCACGTATTTCTTTTTAGAACACTTGGGAAGGCAGAGGCAGGAGGATCAGGAATCTAAGGCTGCATAGTGAGCTTGAGGGTAAAGTAGGATAACATGAAACCCTGTCTCCAAAAACTTAAAACTAAAGCATGACTTCAACTAACCAAAAATAAAACTGACTGGCTGAATTAGAGTCAACCTCATTTCCTCCAAGAAACATGCCATATGGCTAAAGACACTCACAGACTGAGAGCCAATGAATGGGAACAATCTATCAAAAGAACAAACCTGAAAACAGGCTGCAGAGCTCTTCTGACAACTGAAAAAGTCGGATTGTCCAAAATTAGCCAGAGAGAAGGAAGGTCACTCATGCTTAATAAAGGGAACAATTTCTCAAAATGTAACTCTAAATGCACATCCACCAAACATTACGGCTCCCAATCTCATCATAAAAATACGACTGAACAGAAAAGGTCAGACAGGTCCTGATATAAGGTGGGGGATTTCATGTCCCAAATTCATCTTAGATGGGAGAAATCAAACTGAAAACCAGCAAAGAAAACGAGTAGCTAAACAATAGTACAAAGTGGGTCCAACTACCACCTACTGTATAGTGCACCCAACAGAAACAGAACACACATTCTTCTCACCAGCCAAGGAAAACTCGTAAAACTGACCACATTCCAGGTCACAAACCAAGAATTACCAAACGCCAAAGAATCAAAATAACCTTTCTTATACACCAGATCAACATACAATAAAATTATAAATCAATGGAGAAAAAGTTGAAGCAACTACAGGAATATGTAACACCTGAAAAACATACCCCTAGGTGACCAATGAAAACCTCAGCAAAGAAAAATTTCCTAGAACATCATAATCTGAGACATCTGGTGTCGTATCTGAGGCAGATACGACAGTTCTAAGAGTAAAGCTTATAGCTCTGAGTGCTTACATTAAAAACAAACAAAAACCCCAAAAGATCACAAATAATCTAATAAGGCACCCCAATATCCTGGAAAAACAAGAGTCATCCTCGGATCCCCGCACTTCCCATGCTCGCGCCCCGCACCGCCGCGGGACCTCAGGCGCCAGCCAATCACCAAATGGGCCCGTTCACCCAGCACAGAGTCTGGGAACCTTGGCCTGCCCCCGTCGCCTGCGCTTCTGTCCGCTTGCCCTGCTCGCCGCCACCTGGATCTCAGCCGCCCTCTGGCCTGCGGCGCGTGTGCCCGCCCCGCGCGGGTGTCTGTACTGGGGATTCAGGCATTCCAGGCATTGCGCCCGCTCTGTCATCTCTGGAGTTTTTCAGAGTCTGTTTTCCACAGTCTGAGTCTAGGGACTGCCCCGCCACCGCAGTATCACATTGGGACTGCGGGACTGCAACTGCTCATTGCTCAAGGTCATAGCAGATAAGCGGTTTAGCCTGCGAAAACCTTGTACATCTGAGCTGTGGTAAGATGTCTTTCACAAAGCCTTATTTCCAAAACCTCCCGTTCGCCAACCAAAATGGTCCTAGGCCTTATGCAATGTCTGATTATCTATTGGACATATATGGCTGTTTCCCATCTGGCCTTCTATGGGCATTTATTGGCTTGGTCATCTTTTGTGCCTTGTTTTTCAAGTTGTATGACATTATCAGACTCCTTGATGCAGAAATACAGGCCCTGAAACAACGTAACTCTGACCTAACCGGTGAACTCCTGGCCATGCAATCAAACAGTAACTCCTTTAGGGACCGGCTTTCCCTCATGGAAGGCAACATGTCCCAATTGTCCACAGCTATGGAGGTGAGCGGGACTGAGGTAAGATCAAAACTCAATTCCCTTGAGTTTGAATTTACTATTCTGGAGGAGCAGGCTTTCTATCTTAATCTAGAAACAGATTCCCTTAAGAATTACCTCTACACTTTGGATAAGGAAGAAAACAGGTTGTCAAAATCAGTTCAATCAATGGCAAAAGGGATGCAATCTCTTTGGGAAAAAAAATTGTACAGTTGAGTCTACCACTAAAATTCTCTCACAGGAACATGTAAGGATTACTGATAGATTATGTGTACAAGAAGCTAATGTGGCTTCAATACAGGTCTCTGAAAAAAATGAAACATCAACTTTGATGGCCAGATTTCATGATTTAGAATCCTCCATGAGGTCATTAGAAGAATTCACTGGACAGGAAATCCAGACATTTCAAAATGCAGTGATACACAGATTTGAAAAGGTCGAACAATTTTTAGACGACGAAGACGAAGAAATATTGAGTCAAACTTTAGCATCCTCAGTACAAAATACTCCTCGGGCTAATTTCCCCAGAGTTTTTCCTGTCATAACTTCAGGAAAATTGACAAATGCAAAGGGCTCAAAGGCTTTGAAAGAAACCACATGGGAACCTGTGCGTATGAATGATGTAAAAGAGATTAAACCGGCTGTAGTAAATTTTGGCATGCATTCATAATTTGTAACGGAGATCCTTAGAACCTGGGCCTCTAGTAATAAGGTAACCCCTTATGATTGGATTCAGTTGACTTCTGCTGTGCTTGAAAGCGGGCCACAATTACATTGGAAATGCCTTTTTAAAGAAGAGGCCAGGCGATTGGTACAGCAGGAACAACAAAACGGATCTGAGGTTCCATTGGATCAGATTACAGGTAAAGGGATCTATTCTGATCCTTAAGATCAGGCTTCTTATGATGACCACACCTTGTCTCTGTGCACGACGGCTGCTATGAAAGCGTGGCACAGAGTACAGGAATCAGGACAATGGGTACAATCTTATGTCAGGATTAAACAGGGTCAGAAGGAAGCATTCAGCGACTTCGTACAAAGATTGACATCTGCAGTACGAACAGGGATAGATGACCCAGAAGCTAGACGTATCATAATTGACGCTCTAGCTTATGAAAATGCTAATGTGGAATGCAAAAGGATCATAGGGCCTTTAAGGGCCAGATTGGCACCTTTTGAAGACTGGGTCTTGCAAACAACCAATGTTGAAACTTTCGATTATGGTACAGAAACTTGGCTAACTGAGGCACTGGAAAAAGGCAAAAGGAGATTTCAGAACATAAAATGTTTTAATTGTGGGAAAATGGGACATTTCAAACAAGATTGTAGACAAAAGAAATTCAGGAATTATAACTCTTATAGGAATAATGGTAACAGGAGGCTCCAGCCTTCAGGCCTGTGCAGAAGATGTGGTAAGGGCAGACACTGGACTAATGAATGTAGATCGATAAGGGATAGATATGGCAACCTGATACCATTGGGAAACGGGATAGGGGGCCTCCCGCAGACCCCAATGCATATACAGCAGTCCCCGATGCATATACAGCAGGTTCCCATGAATATGACAAATATGGTTCAGTCACTCCGGCTTACTATGGAGAATGGGCGTCGTCAGCAAAATTACAAGGCCCTATGTCTACAATGGCAATAATGGTTTGATTAATGAGATAAATATGGATAATGAACAAATAAAACGTGTATTCTGGCAGACTTCTATAAATGAACAGAGGCCACAGCTGCGGGTTTGCGTTAATGGCAATTATATTCAAGGTCTACTTGACACGGATGC
>JAQHUG010000314.1:1354841-1446893 GCA_028555095.1 Dicrostonyx torquatus
CCCTCAGACTTTGGGACTTTATGTAGGGGTTAATTATGCCTTCCCTATATTTAAGAGATGGGGGAGGGATAATGGATTGATATTTTTATTGTCTGTAATTTTATGTCCAATGTCTGTTCCCATTGTATATAGTTATTCTAGAGCTAGATTGATCTTATTTAGACAAAGGGGGGAGATGAAGGAGAATGGTCTTGGCCTATTCGGCTTATAGCCACGCCATGCCATTAGCTAATTATTCTGCCCCCCCCAATTAGCTGTTAATTAATTAACGGGGCTGGACCACCAGGTCCCAAGAGGTAAAAAAGATAGGCCCACGTGGAAAGCGCTCTCTCTGTGAATCGCCGGCCTGCCTGCTTCTTCGGAGGAGCTCTGTCTGATACAGTAACCTGTTTGTATCTTGCCCCTATTCAACTGTGTGTCTCAAATAAACATCCACACATAAGGACAAAGAGAGCAAGCTAGAGACAACTTCGCTGATGAACACTCAAGTAAAAACTCATAAAACTCTTACAAATCAAATTGAAGAATACATTAAGATCATACCCATCATCAAATTGATTTTTATCACAGAGATGAAAGGTTGATTCAACTTACAGAACTGTTAAGTGTAACTCAGCACATAAAGAGATTTAAGGACAGCACTCTTCATAATAAAAAGTCTAGAAGCAGAAGGAACATGCCTCAGCATAACAAAGGCTACATGAGACAAACCTATGGTCAACTAACTATGAAGAAAAGGCTGTTTCCTATAAAATTTGAACTGAGTCACCCTATTCTCTCTATTCTTATTCACCATGGTGCTGGAGTCTTACCTAGAAAACTAAGGCAGGAAAAAGAAACAAAGAGATACTGACACAAACTACTTGAGATCTTACCTAGGTTGCTCTTTTAGGATGATCAGTTCCTGGTGGACAGTACCTGGACACATTATCCAACTTTTTTGAGCAGCTGGGCAATTCAGCACAAAGTATAGGGGTGTGGTGACAGAGGCAGGGGTCTTCTCTGCTACAGCTCTATCAGGAAATGCTGAGCAGAACTGGCCTGCCTGCCTCACAGTCTGCCTGCACATCAACAAAAAGGATGGGTGATATGTCTCCCTCCCTAATGCTACTCTTCAAAAGACACCCAGTGTTTTCTTTCTTTTCTAGCTCATCTACCTGCCCAACAGAACTTTCTGGATATATTTGAAAACAAAAGGCTTTGATTAAGGCTCTAATTCTATTCCTATATTCAAACCTAATAGAGCAACCTTCATGGTTCTGCTTACAGGCGTCTTCTTAAATGAAATTAGATTTTCCATGTTGTGGGATGATTGAAGAGTAGTTCACAAACAACTGTGAAGCAATAATTGCTCCTTGAATACTTAGAGAAAAAGATGTGCAGCCTTAATATCTCGACATCTAGCAGAGATGCCAATCAGAAGAACAGTGACAGTCTCATCTGATTAAAAGATGCATTCCAAAATGTCCACTGGGTACACACACACACACACACACACACACACACACACACACACACACAAAACCAACAAGAGCCTCAGAATGAGACAATCATGCCCCCCCACAAACAATTTCAAAACATAATGGCAAACACTAAACATAATGGCAAACCAGTGGGGCATAGGGAGAAGAAAAATAAACGAAGCACTCAACTGTTTCCAGATCACAGAGGAGCACTGTGCATAAGAAGGGCCAGGAGAGCCAGTGTGGCACACTGTAACCTCAGCATTTAGAAGCCTGAAAAATAAAAACTGTTGAAGGTCAGCCTGGGCTACTTACATACGTATATACATACATACATACAGAGACTGTCTCAAAGAACCCAAATCTATTTTTAATATTTAATTAAATCATTTTATTATAATTATTTTATTATTCACTATTAAATATAACTAAAATACTGAAGAAAAATATGGTTAGTAACAATTATGTTACATAGTTATATTTATTAATAAGTAACAAGTATGGCAATTATATAGTGAACATTAGCTATAACTAATATGATTATTAATATATAACATATTGGTGACTTTTTCCCTTATGGTGTGTTTATTTTTAAATATTTTGTAATTTTTTACATATATTATATGTATAAGTACAAAAAAAATCAGGTTTATGTAAACATATTTTTTCCACCATGAAATACCAGCAAAGGATTTGTATTTTAGAAATAAAATGCTAAATTTGTACCAGAAGTACCATATCTTGTTTCCCCTAGCCAGAATCAACTTGCATCATGAGACAAATACTGTGGTCTGCGTACACTTTTGTCCTTCAAACAATCAGGACTTCTTAGAGACAGTGGTGACTTGGGGAGCAGGAAGAGAAGATGATGTTAGGAAATAGCACAGACTCTATCGATGCCTACTACTATAGTCATTTAAAGACTGGAAAGTCAACTTGAAAAGATACCTTTCCCCAAGAAAATCTCACATGACTAAGAATAAAACCACAAAGCAATAAATGTGTCAAATGTTCAAATCCACAAGCTCACAATGACACTTAAACCCTCCCTTCTACGAACATGGAAAACAAATCAGTATTTGAAAAGCAGTGAGGAAAGGAAAGAATCCAAGCCTATTTGCTTCTTTCCTGTATAAGCCTAGGACACTGAGTGCCTGGGAGAGGTTTTCTTTAAGGAAACACCGTGAACTGGAACATAATGCTTGTGCACACCGATGGAATAACAAATTTTGAGTCTAGACCATGGTCACTAATGATTAGCCTCAACTATCGGATGCCTCTTTGAGGATGTACTAGTAAAGTTTATAGATAATTCTACTTCCCTAACCTTCCAGATAATAAGAGCCGACAGCAAAATTAGATCACTATCCGTAAACCTAGCTGTTGATGTACAGAAAATACAAGGAAAAAAAATTTCCCTAAAGAGATACAATTAAAAAACCACAAGGTCAGGGGCTGGAGAGATGGCTCAGTGGTTAAGAGCATTGCCTGCTCTTCCAAAGGTCCTGAGTTCAATTCCCAGCAACCACATGGTGGCTCACAACTATCTGTAATGAGGTCTGGGGCCCTCTTCTGGCCTGCAGACATACACACAGACAGAATATTGTATACATAATAAATAAATATTTAAGAAAAACCCACAAGGTCAGGGAAACTTTACAGATAGGAAGTGATAATTAAGTAAACTATGCACTTGTAGTAAACTAGGCATCTTGTTGCTCTTCTATGAAAACATACTTAAGAGAAGTTCAAGAAATTTAAATGGCTATTAAAAATTGTCAACATCTCACATCTATTAGATAACTAACACCTGTAGCACAGTATGAATTCTCAAAAAAGTAAAACTAAAATACCTACATGATCCAAAGGCCTGCTCTAAAATTCCAAAACGAACTTAAAGTCTGAAATCAGGATCTCATAAAACTCTATCAAGAAAAGAACCAAAAAAGAAGCAATCCAACTGTCCATAAAGCAAAGCAAATAAGCAGAGAAAGAAAATGTATTATGTGCATAAAATGGTGTGCAAATTGGCCGTTGAAAAGGAGGGAATAGCCCAGGTATGGTAATGCATGCCTTTAATACCACCACTCGGGAGGCAGTGGAAAGGGATCTCAGTGAGTTTGAGGCCAGCCTGATCTGCAAAGGTTGCACCAGGGCTATCAAGGGTTAGAAAAGATCTCATACACACACATACACACACAATACACACAGACATAAAGGAATGAGGGAGGCAGACAGACAAGGAAATAGTGTCATCAGCTACAATATGGAAACCAGAAAAAGACAATCAGAAAGACACAAATACTGTTAGGATGCTGCTTCCAGAAGGACCCTAAAGTATTCAAATTCAGAGAAGAGAGAAATAAAAGAGGTACAGGTTTGATGAACTGCTAGGAACAATAAGTCACTGCTTATATTTGCATTAACAATAGGGAAGATAATTGTTTTGTGGTTTCAAGTATAAATAGAAAGTATACCTATATTCCCTCTCACACCAAAAGACAATAATTAGGTGCAGGGCACAGCAGCAAACAATTGGTCAGAGGGAAAATCTGTACCAAAGGCCATGGGTATGAGAGGGAACTATGAGTTTTCTCTCTAATTCATGTTTGAAACTCTTTTTTTTAAAGTCAAAATAATCATACAACCTGATAGCCAATGAGTCCTAATAACTTGATAAGAATTCCACAAAGAAAATAAAACAACATGCACAGGAAACACTGTTGGTCCTGGTCATGTGCAGTGCATTTTAAGAAGCTAGGCAATTTAAACTCAATGTACGCACAGGAAGGCAGCAAAGGGATCTACCAATCCCCACAAGGCTTCTAGCAATCAGAGTGCATACGTGGTGGAAGATAGGAAATAGCAGTCTCTTCCTTATGTGGTTTGCACACATCCTTTATACACCAAACCTTTCCTACAGCTCGTGCTATGTAGCCACAAAGTTTAAGTGAGCTCCTCCAGCCAGTGGAAGGCCTTAGCCCTCCTTTTTGGGCATTATTAAGTAAAAAAAAAAAAAAAAAAAAAAGCAAAAAATTACTTGTATACATGCATTGTGATGGCTAAGTGACAAGTGGTCAGGAAAGACTGTGAACACTGGACAGGGTGTAGACATCAGATTATACAGGCTATATTCCTACATTGTATGGCAGTCAAAATTCTGAGCCACCTAACATGGTGGCCTCCTAGCCTTTCGATAGTGAGAGAAACTGATGCCAGCCAAACCAAGTGGTCAGGATATGCTAATGTTCTGTTCCTTCTACTGTGATTTAGGAAGTCACCTGGGGAAGGTGTTTTTCAGTCTACATGACAAAATTGGCATAGATAGGAAGATGTGACCTAAGCCATCCCCCCTCCACCTAGGAAACAGAATGCTAATGAACTTTTTCCTCAGTTTACATTTTGATATAAAAGCTGTTTGGAGAATAAACATGGGTGAATTTTCAGGATATGAATTTAGGATTTCATGAAGGATCCCTGAAAGCTCAATCTCAATACAGTCATGTGAGTTGTGTTTTCATTCCCACACCTCCACTCTGGTACCAGAAATGGTACTTGTTGGGGCTGGTCCCTGACACAGAGGGAGAGAGGGATGAAGAGAGGCTCCATGTCTAGAATAGGACAATCAAGCTTAACCATTATTCAGAGCAGTGCTGAAAATTCAGCGAAAGTTTATGTTGTGGTTTGAAAGAAAATATCCCCCAAAGAGATTGGCACTTTTAGGAGGTATGGCCTTGTTGGAGGAAGTGTGTCACAGTGGGGGTGGGCTTTGAGGTCTCCTTTACTCAAGTTTCCTTCAGTTGACTTTCTATTGCCTGCAAGATATAGGACTTTCAGCTATTCCTCCAGCACACCTGCCTGCATGCTACCATGATCCCCACCATGACAATAACCTCTGAAACTATAACTCTCAATTAAATGTTTTCCTTAAAAGAGCTGTTGCAGTCATGGTATCTCTTCATAAAAATAAAACCCTAACTAAGACAAAAGTTGGACAGGGGTATTGCTGTGATAGGTCTGACATTGTTCTCCTTTGGAGTAATATGGACTTTGGATTTTTGGGTTAGGGTAGCAATTGTGATTTGATGAATTGTAGGGAACTCTCTAAAGAGGTTTCAGAGAAGAGTTTTAGTATGTGGCCTAGAGATAATTCTTGTGATGCTTTGGTGAAGAAAGTGGCTCCCTTTGTCCTTGTCCAAAGAGTCTGCCTGAGGCTACAATGAAGGGTTTTGATTAATTCTGTTGGCAGCAGTAAAGACTATATCATGTGGCTTTTAGGATAACTCTAATGAAGATTTATAATGAAAAGGAGCAAGTTGAGCAGAGTAAATTACAAAATGTAAACTTTAAGGAGAAAATGAGCATCAGGAAGTGGAATAGAGCTAAATCCTGCCTTCAACTAGATAAATAGATTAAGAAGTGGGATAAAGAGAGTGGTAACCTTATGGCAAGATCCCACCCAGCTAAATTTCCAACTTGTGAAAATGAATTAAAGAAAAGCTTAGAGCTGATGTGTGGTGGTGCATGCCTTTAATTCCAGCACTGGGAAGACAGAGGCTGGGGGATCTGGGTCTGATGCTAGCTTGGTCTACAGAGCAAGGCTCAGGACAGCCAAGCTTGAGTAGTGAAAGACTGAAAGGTGTCGAAGGTGTCCATGTTCCAGTCCCAGTAAGCAGCAGAACTTGGCAGCTTTGGCCACATGATTTTGGAGTCAGGAATAAAGCTGCTGAGGCCAGGCATGTATTAGAGTGTTCCTGAACGGAGGCCACTGCATTCAGCTGTGAAGTTGAAGCCTGGACTGCCTTGGAGAACCCAAGAGGTTAGATAAGCAACAGGAAGTGGAACCAGCCCAAAAGAAAGAAGTGTGTTACAGTCGTCAACAAAGCTGAACAGAGAGCTAGAGATCTGAAGAGCGTTTTGACATAAGACATGGAGGTACAGAGTTTGAAATTTGCCGAGTACTTTCCGATTTTGCTTTGGTTCAGTATTTCCTCAATATGTTCCTTCCTTACACTTTCAAATGTGCTAATAAATGTTGGAAGTATGTGATCTGCTTTTTGACTTTGATTATTTACAGGAGGATTACAGTTAAGAGATCGTCATGTGTCTGAAAAGAGACTTTTTTCTTTGAAACAAGTTTAAAACTGTTTTAGACTATGGACATTCTTGATGTTGGACTGAATGCATTTTTTGCATTATGATAGTGCTGATAAGCCTTTGGGGGGAGGGAGAAAAATCTAACTAAGAGGCAGTTTATTTCTCAAATTTTGTATTTACTATTTTCAGATCATGGTTGATGTAGGTAAAATATATCAGCAAGTCAGAATATGAGTAGGAGAGACTACTGTGCTCCATGACATGGTCAACATAATAACTACAGCATTTGAGGAAACCACATTCTGAACCATCTCTAAACACATAACACACTCTGATGCATGTAAAAATGGCTTCAGAGCTCTGAGAGACTGGATGTCCTTGGCAACCCTGGCCTCTGGCTCTCTAGCACTAAGGTACACAAACAAATAACCAAAAGTTTATAGTTTGCAATGACATAAAAAATCATTTTGGAAATTTTCAGCAAAATTAGCAACTGTTTGAAATGATCCAATTTAACATAGCCTAAGAGCTGTTTCAAACATAAAAGCAGTGATACAGTCTGCATGTTGGCGCAGGGGAGGAGGGCCTTAGGAGAGGGGAACTACTGATACTTTTTAAGTTAAGATGCCAAAAAAGAGAAAACTAGTCTTGAATGAGAGCTTCAAATAAAACAAGCAGGTCTCCTCAAAGCAAAAGCTAGCACTCAAGAGAGCAGAGGGGACAGAGAGAGGGCAGGAAGGAAAGCGTCAGATTCTTCCAAATCTAGAAGGATGATGAAGTAACCTGGAAGGTAAGGACACTTGCCATACTTCAGGACACCACATAGGAAGAAAACTGGTTCTCTGGTCACTGTCTGGAGGAAAATCTTTAAAAGGTGCCAGTAAATGACGGTAAATGGTAGAAGGATGGTAAATGGTTGCTGAGTGTGTGGGTGGGGGCTCCTTTCTCTTCAGAAATGGAGCCACTGGTAAGCTGTAGCTACTCCAACAAATAACCCTACACCCATTCACCAAGATTAAACATGATTAAACCCATGCTTAATATGGTACCACACGTCTTCAATCCCAGAACTCAGGAGGCAGAAGTAGAGACAGGCCTACTGTTGAGTAAGTATAAGGTATCTAATATCAAATTTTTACCTACCATCAAATTTTCACAAGTCACCAAACTCTGCCAAAAGTCAAAGAGCCCTGGTACATTCAGCAGTGTAGTCATACATGACAGCTGAGATTTATAATCCAAAATGAAAGACTTCTAAACTTTTCAAAACAGCTAAAAATGCTTCTCCCTAAAGTTATCAACTAAATAAACATGTAAAATCTTATATATTTAACTGCATACTTAGTAATATCAGGATAAGCAAAATGCCCTAAAACTCACCAAAATGATGGACACATATAAAAGAACTGTTACCAGCAATATCAAATTTTTAGCCCCCTCCCCAAAAAAGCTAGTCACAAAATGTAGGTCATTTCATAAAAGATCATATTCATGTCACCTTTTCATACTGATGTGGTGGTACATCATGATAAGTGATGAGAATGTTCCCAAAGAGCTCATTCATTTAGTTGCTGAAACAGTTGGGAAAGACTAGAAGGTGTGGCCCTGTGGTGGAGATGTATCACCGGGGGTTGACTTTGAGGTTTCAAAAGCCCACATCATTCCCAGTTAGCTCTCTCTGCCTTATGGTTGTTGATTCAACGTGTAAGCTCTTGGCCACTGTGCCATGTTTGCCTGCCTGTTGCTGTGTTCCCTGCTGTGATAGTCAAGGACTCTAACCCTGTGAAACTAAGCCCCCATAAATGTTTTCTTTTTGGTAATTTGTCTTGGTCATGGTATCCCAAGAAAACAATAAAAAGGTTAACACACTTGATAACCATAAAAATTATAGAAAAATTATAATTTTCAAAGTAGGGGTAACTTTTGCTAAAAATGCTAAACTCTTCTAAGATTGTTGAGAAATTTTTATTTCTCAAAAGTCTCTTTAAAACAGCTACAAATCACTGACCTGGGAGAGAAGGAAAGGGGGAAGCATCTTACCATTGGCAGTGCATTGATGTGAGAATGTACAACTGGATATCTGACCACCAAACACAAGTTGCTGAGGATAAGAAAAAGGAAAACAAATTCAATTTAAGATTCCCCACAGCAAATTTTGCATGTTCAAAATACTCACTTATAGGCTTTGGCATCCCCCCAGTGAGATTCTCCCCAGAGTAGCTGTGTCACAAATAGTAATAAATGCTAGCTGCCTACATTCCTGAGAGGTTAGTGCAGTTAGCATCCAAGGAAGGTCATGCATAACCCCCAATTCAGCTCAATTCCAGAGTATACAACTGAATTAGGGTGCTATGGTATGTTCATCAGTCATGACCATGAGCCATGAAAATCATGTGAACTTGCATTCTACATATTTTCATTCATGGAAACATATTTAACTGGTTTTAAAATTAACTGGTTATCACAACAGGGCAGGTATTAATCTCAGACTTCACAAAAAAAGGGCTCTACCTCTCTATTTTTCTCAATGAGTGAAGCACAGCACATCATACCGATAGAACTTCTGCAACATTCAAGTTATGTTTCATATGCCACACCTAAGAGGTGACACAGAAAGGACATGGACCAGTGCAAAGTAGATTAGCAGGCTGATGCCACCAAAGAGGGGTAGCCACAGTGGTACGCTTGGAATGTTTCCTACAGCAGAAATTCGAATTTAAGCATGTCAATAATTAAGATCACCAATATCCTGAATAACCATAAAATCCAAGTCCCTTTAGATTTGTTCCTCTGGTTTTACTTCTCACTGAGCACTTAGGTATCCTGGCATATGACGACACTTAGTAGAGACCCAGAAATTCAAGTTAACATTAGACATCATATATTTACAGAAAGTCATATCAACATACATCACTCCACTGGCTCAAGTTCTTTAAGCAATGCTATGAAAACAAGCCGAGGTTTCTTTTTTCTCTCATTTTTAATTATTATTTCTAAAATAATGTTATTTTACATATCAACCCCAGTTGTCCCTACCACCCCCCCTCACACTCCCAACTCCTC
The DNA here is from genome assembly GCA_028555095.1 of Dicrostonyx torquatus. Taxonomy (NCBI): domain Eukaryota; kingdom Metazoa; phylum Chordata; class Mammalia; order Rodentia; family Cricetidae; genus Dicrostonyx; species Dicrostonyx torquatus. The sequence goes on from JAQHUG010000314.1 coordinate 1,364,465, forward strand.
TCCACTCACTCTCCATCTATTCCTTAGAGAGGGCGAGGCCTTCCATCGGGAGACAACAAAGTCTGTCACACCAAGGCCCTGCCCACTATATCTAGACTGAGCAAGGTATCTCTCCATAAGGAATGGGCTCCATATAATGAGTTCATGCACTAGGGATAAATACTAGTTCCACTGCTAGTGGCCCCACCTACATTCAGAGGGCGGCTTTTGGTCTCACACAGGTTCCCCAGCTGTCAGTCCAGAGTCAGTGAACTCCCATTTACTTATCAATTGTTTCTGTGGTCTTGGCCCCTTTGTTCATAATATCACTCCTCCCTCTCCATGACTGGACTCCAGTTCAGTCCAGTGTTTTAATGTGAGACACTGGTTTTTGTTATTATGAGTTAGGATACACTGTGAAACACTCTATAAACAGAACTACTGAATCCCAACAGAACTTAGATACCATCAAACTCTGTTTACCTTAGGGTTACTCAAAATGAACATAATTTGCTTTACTATATAGTAAGTATAAACATTTTTAAAAGATCTTCAAAAATTTGTTTTTATGTATGTGACCATCTATGTGTGCCTGCTATGTATGTGTAAGTGCCTGCAGGGACCAGAAGAGGGCACTGGATTCCCTGGAGCTGAAGTTCCAGGCAGCTGTCTATGAGCTACCAATGTGGGTAATGGGAAGGGAATGGCTCTTTACTTGCTGAACTAAGTCACTTGCCCAGCTTTTATTATTCTGAGCTATCTATTAGCACATTTTTCCCCCCAACCCTTTACTCTGAGGCAATGTTTGTCTTTGAGGTTGTGGTTATTTTTCCTTTTTTTTAATTAATTTTTATTGAGCTCTACATTTTTCTCTGCTCCCCTCCCTGCCTCTCCCCTCCCCTTCAACCCTCCCCCAAAGTCCCCATGCTCCCAATTTACACAGGAGATCTTGTCTTTTTATACTTCCCATGTAGATTAGATCCATGTCTCTCTTAGGGTCCTCATTGTTGTCTACGTTCTCTGGGATTGTGATTTGTAGGCTGGTTTTCTTTGCTTTATGTTTAAAAACCACTTATGAGTGAGTACATGGGATATTTGTATTTCTGTTTCTGGGTTACCTCACTCAAAATGATATTTTCTAGCTCCATCTATTTTCCTGCAAATTTCAAGATGTCACTATTTTTTTCTGCTGGGTAGTACTCCATTGTGTAAATGTATCACATTTTCCTTATCCACTCTTCAGTCGAGGGTCATTTAGATTGTTTCCAGGTTCTGGCTATGACAAACAATGCTGCTATGAACATAACTGAGCACATGTCCATGTGGCACAGTTGAGCATTTTTTTGGATATATACCCAAAAGTGGTATTGCTGGGTCTTGAGAAAGTTTGTTTTCCAATTTTCTGAGAAATTGGCACACTGACAGGCTGTACCAGCTTGTATTCCAACCAGCAATGCAGGAGTGTTTCCTTTACCTCACAACCTCTCCAGTATAAGTTGTCATCAAGTGTTTTTGATCTTGGCCATTCTTACAGGTGTAAGATGGAATCTCAGAGTTGTTTTTATTTGCATTTCTCTGATGATTAAGGATGTTGAACATTTCCTTAAGTGTCTTTCAGTCATTTTAGATACCTCTGTTGAGAGTTCTCTGTTTAGGTCTGTATTCCATTTTTTATTGGATTATTTATTATTTTGATGACCAATTTCTTGAGTTCTTTGTATATTTTGGAGATCAGACCTCTGTCTGATGTGGAGTTGGTGAAGATCTTTTCCCATTCTGTAGGCTGCCATTTTGTCTTGTTGACTGTGTCCTTTGCTTTACAGAAACTTTTCAGTTTCAGGAGGTCCCATTTATTAATTGTTTCTCTCAGTGTCTGTAACACAATGTTCTTATCAGGGAAAAAAGAGCTTTGCTTTGCCATACATGCTTTCTATTTATTTACATACAATTAATACATAACATATTGCTAAATTATATGTATTTCAAAATATACAGAAGTAAAAGAGATAAGATAACCTGCAAACAAATTTTCTGTTGCTTTAACATTGTGACTTTTTAAATGTCGTCTTAATCAATAGATTTGTTTTTTTTGTCATCATTAAGGCATTCATAGGGAGGTCCCAGCTAGGTACTTGGGCAGCAGAGGAGTGGGTGCCTGAACTGAACTTGTCCCATAGTTACTTTGTTGAATATCCTAATCGTCACCATAGAAATTTTGCATGATGAATGGAGATAGAGCCAGAGACCCACATTCACATCAGAACAAGGGATCGAGCTACCAAGGTCCAGTGGAAGAGCAGAAGGAGGGAGAAAATGAGAAAGGAAGTCAGGACCATGAGGGACTGGCCCACCAACAGAGACAGTGTGCTAGATCTATTGGGAGCTCATCAAATCCAGCTGGACCTAGACTGAATGAGCATATGACCTAACTGGACTCTATGAATGTGACTGCCAGCGGGGACTGACTGAGAGACCAACGATGATGGCACTGGGACCTATCTCTTCTGCATGTATTGACTTTTTGGGAACCTATTCTATATGAATGCACATCTTCTTAGACTGAGATGGAGGGGGAGGGCCTTGGGCTCCCCATAGGACAGGGTATCCTGCACCATCTTAAGGAAGCACGGGGAGGACGGTGGGGTAGTGGGGGAGCGGGAGGGCCGGGAACAAGGGGAGTAAATGTAAATTTTGCTTTTAACAATAAAAAAATAAATAAATTAAAAAACAAACAAACAAACAAAAAAAGAAATATTTTAAGTCAGGCTGGTGGTGCTTGCCTAGAATCTTAGCATTCGGGAAGCAGAAGTAAGGGAATCTCTGTGAGTTTGAGGCCAGCCTGGTCTACAGAATGAGTTCCAGGAGAGCCAAAGTTATGTGCTGTGACCCCGTTTCAATTTAAAAAACAAAACAACTTCGAGACCAGCCTGGTCTACAAGAGCTAGTTCCAGGACAGGCTCCAAAGCCACAGAGAAACCCTGTCTCGAAAAACCAAAAAAAAAAAAAAAAAACAACAACAACAACAACAACAACTTAAGGTACAGCTTTCTCTAAGACTAAGAATCAGTACCAAAAGGAATGGGTCTGTATCTTTAATTTCACACAACTAAACTGATTAGATCTAGCAAGTGGGTGTTCATTTTAGTTTCTAACTATCAGTTTTCTACCACCCTGTCCTGTTCTTGTTTTAATATGCAATTTCTTTGTAAAAATGTTCTTGTAAAAGTGAGCTAAAAAGTAGATACTATAATCCAAACAAATGAAGTCACAGTAATCCCAAAATCCATGGAGATTCTGGAAAACGCAATGATGAATAAGGAGAGTCGTGTATTCTCCCCCACACCCCACCCCACCCAGTCAGTACTGTCCTCTATGTTATAAAAGGCTCTTCCAGCAGACCAGAGCCCTTCATCAAGTATCAGAAACAAATGTCTTGTCACCTAAAATGAGCATCAAAACACTACAAGTTTCCACCCAGACACCTTGTAATTCATGTACTAGCCACACATATGAACCTGGGGAAATACTCAATCAGCTCATTCCAGTTAGTTTTCATTCCAGCACTCTTTTTCTTTCTTGAAGTCAGTGTAAATTTTCCTCACCATCCCCCATAGATGTATTTAATAGAAGTTCTACTAATTATCTCTCCTCAATACCCTTTACTTCTGTATTTAACTTGCTCTCATACTATAGCTCTTTCAGGTAAATATCACTTAAATGGTTAAGTAAATACCTGGTTCTACAGCATCAAGGACGAGAGCCACAGCTGTGAGTAGACAATCTGAAATAAATGCAGGAATTTCAGAAACACGAAGAGGCCCACACTACTTTCCAGTTCAACTGTTTTCAGAGAAGTCAATACATTCACCTGTAGCCATCTAGCTGCTATGCAGCACACATCTGAAAAGCTTATCACAGGAAAGGAAAATTTAACTTAGTAAGACACAGATACATACAAACTTGCAGGAAAACTACAAACACTGTTAGTGTACTTAAATCGAAGGTCAATGAAATTAAACCAAAACAAATAATTCAAATTGTAAAGAAGCTGCATCCTGTACACCTGCCTTTTCATTTCTTTTTGTTTCCTGGAGAATGGACTCTGCAGCCCAGAATGGCTTCTAATGTGAACCCCTCCATGTCTGTGCACTATGGGTTGTTTTACAACTGTGGTTCTGATGTCAGCTTCTCTTCCTGCTTTGCCATCAGTCCTTGCAGTCTGTAACCGACAGACACTGACATTCTAGTACTGGAATGTCCTCTGCAAAGGTTCTGCCCTCAAACCTAGCCCCAATCTTTCACATCAGACTGGGGGGAGGGGGCTCTCTGAGCACGTCTTCCACAGCTGTCTGGCATGCATCAGGTAGCATCCCAGCGGTTCCTGCAGACCAGGGTCCATTTGTTCATCTTGCTGTTCCTCTAAAAAACGAAGACTAGCACCTGGAAAATTTGTAGTTCTTGGAACCAAATGTTCAGATAGTACACCTAATGGGTGCCCCTGAATAAGAGAACTGAAGTAGACTGACCACAGGAAATGGAGAGGAAGTGGCTGGCTGCTATTCTGAGGAATAGCACCATACCACTTCTGAGAGAGGTGGCAGAGATAGACTGACCTGCCACTAACAAAAAACTAAAACCTCATGAATATTATTACAAAGCCAACTTTTGTATACTGCTAAATTTAAGTTCAGTCTCCAAACAAAATATTTTGCTTTTTAAATTATTAACAACATTTTATCTAAACTGAATAGAGCATCAATCTTAGAAAAGGCCCTTTAACACATAATTAGGCTTTTTACATGTTAAAAAAAATGACAAAAATGTATCTTGACTGGTTTCTGACAAATTCACTGGACTCACTGAACCCTTTGAAAAGCAGTGGAAAATACGGCTTTTCCCCCAGGAAAAGTGCAAACACAACAAACATTTACTTTAAAAGGTAGTAACACAACCTAAAGTCCAGTCTCCCATGACAAGTGCAAGAAAATGCATCTGTGTACTTAAAGAAGCAGAGAACAATGAATGTCCATTTTGTGTGGATAATTTGGAAGTAGCATTTAGAATTGAGGAAAAATAAAATCTTATCAGAGCTGACTGTGTTAATTAAGATTTCTATTAAATGGGTGTAGCCAGCATACACAGCTGGGGTTTAACTCCAAACCATAAATAAAAAGGGAAAGATTTTATTAAATGAATTCACAGGGGGAAAGTGTCACAGAATTCCCAGTGAATCCCCTAGTGCATCATTTGCAGCATGATAAATGGACTAACTCCAAACTGGGTGACTTTTAAAGGCAGCTATGCATGTAAATTACAGTTTCAATTGGCCTCTCCTCATTTCTTGATTTTATAAAAAGAAACAAAATGATCCTTTTCCTTCCTCAACATGACAACCCTACAGTACGCAGAAGAAAGCCTTTGAAACACTGTACTCTGTGCCTAAGTCAATAGTCAGGCACACACAGGCAGTAGACACCAGAGGATGAGGTGTGGTAGCTCCCCTTGCAGGGAAGTCTTGATGAAGCAGCCTGGGCTTAGCTTCAGTCAGGAGGATGTCCAGGAGCACCTGTTTGCTTTCCCCTTGCCATTTATTTTCAAGTTACTTGGGGAAACTGAAGCCAAAGAGTTGTGTATCATGACCTTAAATTTTCTAAAACTAGACACTCTCAAGACCACACATCCACACAAAGACACCTAACTCCCAGTTACTACTTTCAGCTGAGTCGGTCTCATCGGTGTACGATGCAGTTGAACCTTATGTTAAACATAAAAATAAACCACTGTGCAGGGATAAAGCAAAAAGTTATCAAATATTTTAAAATTTGCTTGAACTACAGCAAAATTCCTAAATTAAAGTCAAATTTGCTATAAACTACTTCCTAGCTTTTGGGAGGTGGAGAAGCAGGAGGAGTACAAGGCTGGCCTGAGTTACATGAGACCCTGTCAGAAACAAACAAAATTAACAAGGCCAAACTTTTTTTTTACGTTAAGGTTTTATAAGTTTTAGGTATCAGCCAAGAATGCCAGCACATGTCCCAACATTAGTTCAAGGCCATCCTCAGCTACATAATGAGTTTGAGACTAGCCTGAACTACTCAGATCACATCTCAAAAAACCAGAAAAAGTTCACTAACTGTCAATAATGGAGAATTTCAACAAACTTTTAGCTGTTACTAAAAAAGGTCATGAAAATATCTGAAAATTCATGAAAAAATGTTCATTACATTTTAAAATGTGTGAGCACATCATTACTGATAAATACAACAAATTGCTCCTCTCCTCTCAAATTAGAGATACAGTTCACAATGCCTAAAAAATTCTACAGATCTGATAGTTTTCTTGGTGACACAAAAGTCAATATGGACTATGCCTTACAAACAAACAGACAGTACTTTATGGGATGAAGAGCCGGAAAGGAAAGCTATATAAACAGCACAACCTAAAAGTTGACAGGAACAAAGATACCTCTGATGCCTAAAATCCTACTGGTATACCAGCTTGAGAAGCAGAAGAGCTGACAACTTCCCTAGGTCCTACTAGATCACACTCTTTGCAATTATTGGATAGCTGAATCATGCATAGCATCTATCAAGACTCTAAAGAGATAGACTGTAATAGCACAACACAGGTGAGCAACTTAGAGGAGAAAAGACAACAGCACATCCAAGGATGCTCTGTGACTAATAATTACTATGGAAACACCTCTCCAGACTTAAAGCTATACCACCCTGGGTCCTCCCTAGGTAATGTCTCTAAGGATAGCAGTTCTCAGCTTGTGAGTTGCGACTCCATTGGGAGCTGAATATGACAGTAGCTAAAAATGTTATGACTCAGCAACAAAACAATTTTATGGTTGGTGTCACCAGGACATGAGGAACTGCATCGAAGCACTGCAGCATGAGGAAGGTGAAAAACCACGGCTCCAAAGTAAGACCTGCACATCACTTGAGCTTCAAACTGCAGGAGTCCTGCGGGAGGTGGAACTGAGGGATAGTCTTTGAAGTATTACAGTGCTGAGAACTAGAGAGAAAGATACACCAAGAGTGAACTGATGGCTATATCCATCTTATTTCAAGATGACGAGGAACCAGAAAAACTCTGTGTCTTTCCAAAAATCAATTACAAAGGAAGCATAATAAGGACCTTACATAGAGGTCACAGAAGAGTACACAACAAATAAGGTAGGTACCATGAAGATTTTTTTTTTAAAAACAAGGAATAAAAGGCGATACAACATGAACTGCTTTCATCTGCATTTTGAAACACACAGAAAACCTGAGCTTCTGCAGTGAGCACAATCTTTAACAGAAGTTAAAGATTCCTCTTCCCCTACCCAACAGAGCAGAAAGTGGAGAGACAAGCACAGTGCTCCCCCACCTGTCTGGGAGGTGGCTCTGGGCGATGCACTTAGCATCACAAGGGTGCTCACCACAGCAGGGCATGCAGCGGGTACAACTTCAGAGGCTGAGCACTGGTGAAAAGTTAAAGCCAGCAGAAAAGACAGAGAGAAGCAGTACCTCTGCCTTAAAATTAGCAGCATGGCCAGAGCCACAAGAGCCTCTGAAGAGCCCTAGGGCTCTGGGAAGCTGCTTCACTCTGCCCCGCATGCTCTCAATCTGGCCTGGAGTCCATTTTAACACCTTGGGCTGGTGTTAACTCCAGCTTCACACTGAAAATCACACCAAGAATGTTAATGTTCACAAAATGGGTTATTTCTGTTTCAAGCACTCTAATTTCTTTCTCTGAAATATCTGTTGAAATCTTTCATTTCCTATACATTATAAAGCTGCAATGCCTAAGAGAGGCATTATAACATAAAGACCTACCTTGCTAGCACTATATTATGGAGAATATCATAGATGTTATCAAATGCTAATAAGAAACACAAATCAGAGCAGTTTCTGCAAATTGTTCAAAATACATTCAATTTTAAATTGTATTATTATTGTGTATATGTGTGTGTTCAAGGGCATATGCCTTTGTACATTTGTAGAGGTAATTAAAAAAAAAATAAGTTTTAGGTGTAGGTTCTCCCTCTTCCAGTGAGGGCTCCCAGGACTCCACTTAGGTCATCAGGAATCCCATTTACTACCTGAGTCATTTACAATAGTTCTTTTCCCAAGACATGTGATACCGAAAAATGTCATTCCAAAAAATAAACGTGCAATTACATAAGCCCTAATACAGTTTAGAAAGTAAACTTTTTAAATCGCTACAGATTTTGCAGCATTCATAGACACTTATACCTGTCATCGCTATTTTAAAAATATTTCACTAGTAAAATTAAAACTGTAAGCAAGCCCCCTCAATTAAATGTTTTTTTATAAGAGCTGCTGCAGTAGTGGAATCTCTTCCCAGCAACAGAAACCCTAAGAAAGGCACCTGGTTCTTTTTCCACTCGGGCTCTAAAACGCCAGCATCTGATGCTGCAGCTAGGTTCTATGTACCGACTCACCTAAAAACATCTGGGTTTTACTTATCAAACAGAGAGACACTGAAAGCTTCCCAAAAGGAAAAGAAAAAAGGAAAGCATGAAAAAGGTGGGCTCACAGAAGCCACATCTCCAAAAGAAAAGATATCCTGCCTTCTGCTACACAGCCCAGAATGTTTTTTAATTAACAAGAAATGTTAGGTGGAGGACGAAAATGACTTATCTAGTGAAGGAACCTGCTGCCAAGCCTAACAATCTCATTTGGTCAATAGACCCACTGCAAATGGAAGGAGAACTGACTCCTGTGAGTTGCCCCCTCAACACACACATACACCTAAAAAAAAAAAAAACTAAGTAAACAAAAACAAAACTTCATAAATAGCACAAAAAATTTATTTCAATGAGAAGAAAATTCAGCATAGTTTTTTTTTTTAGCTCAATATTATTTTTTATGCATTTAAGGACTAAGGAAAAAAGACTGTTCTTCCGAGGGTGACAAAAGGAGTACTCTAAACTGTGGTTTCTTTCATTTAAATCCCAGGCAATTATTACAATATCTCTACACCAGATAAAGAACCAAGATCACTGAAGCTGAGCAAAGTTCCCAGACCAAGATTACACAGTTGGTAGGCAGCAGGAGGTTTGATCTTCCACTCCAACCCACCCTCCCCTAGATCTGTCTTAGGAATCTTTTCACAGGCTTGGTTCCCTAAAAATGACTCCAAAAGATTTAAAGTATCGCTTTACTGAGGGAAGAAGAGGTGTGTTCTTATTGTCCCCAAGTAGAGCTGAAGAAGAAAAAGCCATGGGACTGACTGACTCATCTCCAATGAACACATTCAGCCTTTTGCCATTCACCTTGCCCAACCTTCTGGACGGTTCTGAGCTTCTATTTTATACAGCACTTCATTCTGAAATACCACTGCCTTAATTTAAATATCACTGACTTAATTTTGTTTAAAAAAACAAAAACAAAAAACTGACAAGATAGAAATCAGAAACTTCATGTCAAGGTTTGGTTTAATTTGCACAATCTGAATTCCTAAAGAAATCAGAATTTTAAAACACATAATCCTTTCTTTTAGAGTTTACCAGTAAGATTTGAAAAGCACTATTCATATTCAAATATGTGGCTACTTACTGCCTAATATTCCACCCAATTTAAAATTTCCACCAATATATTTGAAAGGTGCCTTGATTTATAACTGCCATTGCTCTGTTACTATACAGACTTCTGTTACCACACTGGAACATGGTATTTGGGGTAATGTCCATCTTTGTTCTGAGGGCATCACATTAACTCATATTTGTCTCTAGAGTAGTCAATTCCCAAACAACACAACCACATTAAGAATCAAAAACTGAATACTGCCTCTGAACTTACTTCAAAATGTCATTACTTGTAGCAAATAGGCTATCTTTCCCCCATCAGTTCTTTCCCATAGCATCTCACACTATCTTCTCACCCCAGACTTACACCAGCTGTAACTAGAGCTTTCCTTCCCCTGCCTCCGACAGCTAAGCAAGCCCCAGTCGCCTTCACTACTTCAGGTGCTTCTTCATGTGTCTCCATTTGAACATGCTGCCATCCCTTGGCTAACTGTTAGGGGACCCACCATTGTCTCCTCCACTCAAGGTATAACCTGATAGATGCTACTTCAGAACCTGAGAGAACATACTATCCTGAATCCTCCCATGAAGGAAGGGTTGGCAGTTTACACAGTGTCATCTCCTCAGAAGAAGGAGGAAGGGAGGGAGGGAGGGAGAGATCAAAGGTGATAACTTTTTAACTCACAAGAAACATCAGAAGATTAAAATAAATGCTACAAATGCAAACAGTATCTGAAACTTAGAAAGCTACAAGTATATTTTTGTTCTAAAGGTAAGAAATGATGAGATACTGTATCACCTGAACTTACACCATCATAACAGGCCTCCACATCTTAAAAGCACCATATTGTAGAAGTTCACACTGCAAACACACATATAACCATTATTCTTCAAAGACATTTCCCATATTTTGCTCGTGGTTCTATTAGTAGAAGAGTTGAGTTGTTGAGCCAGTGCAGAGCTCAAAGGAGTAACAACCACAGCCTCAGGACACGGTGCAGGCAAGGCCCTGCTGCTCTGTAAATTTATTTTTAGAGCCAGGCTCTCTAGCCAATTGAGTTTCACTGCTACTCATTTTTGTTTTTTTTAAAGGTTGGGGGGGGATAATAAGTATGGAGGTCAGAGGACTACTTGCAGCAGTTTTGTCCTACTGTTTGGGTTCAGTCTGAGCCATTGTGCAATCGCATCTTGAGGACATGAGCAATCTGTGCAGGTCCCCAACATCAGAGAGCTGAATTCCCTGTCAGTCATTATAAGCTACTCAATTTGGGTGCCAAGAGCAGCAAGTATTCTTAAAGCCTGAGCTTAAAGCCAGCCCCTCTGTTCCCCAGAGTTAAAGTGAATGGCCAGAAAGGCCACTTCAGGAAATCAGGCAGCTGAGGATGGGAGTGGGGTGGGATGGGGGGTGGGGGAGGGGATGTCTTCCTTCGCCATGAACTTCTGGTCCCAAAGTCCCAGAAAGACAGACTAGAGAGACAGACATTCTTGCTGGACAAAATGAAGCAGCTCAGGGCTCACTGTCTGTCAGATTCCCTGGCATCGTGACATGCAGTCCACACGAAAACATGGCATCTCTGGCCCACTTCCTGCTCCTCTTCTGTGCATGTCTGGGTAGCTCAACTTTTTCTATCTTTCTGCCAATGCCAGACTGTTTCACCTGTAAAGCTCCTAAGATACCAAGTTAAACACAAGTGCTCTTTACAACAATAATACACCAGCCTTCCTTTTCAGATTCTTCTAGTCTTCTTTTTTTTTTTTTTTTAATTTTATAAGCTACTCAATTTGGGTGCCAAGAGCACATACGCATGGCTGTGGGGGTGGGGGTTTGTTCCTTCCACCCTGGGCTCTGGTACAGAACTCAAGCCATCAAGCTCACATAAGAAGCCTGAGTACTTGTTGAACCACATCACTAGCCCAAGTCAGTCATTTTTCACTAATTACTAGGAAATCAACAGAAAAATATGTTTTTCTCTCACAAGGCAATACGAACTTCAAAGCTCTCTACCCCTGGTGGAGGATAAAACAGGCTTACAGTCTGCTCCACCCGGTCTGTGCAAATGAAGACTGGAGTATTACCTACTTTCAGAGATGTGCTCAACACATGGATGCCATGTCCTCATCCTAGACTTTGAATGTGATGGAAAACTGGTTGACCCACCCTTTCTAGAACCACTAATGGAATGTGGTAACACACCAACCCCACACACTAATGTGAATATATAGGTTACTAAAAACAAAAGAGGACTTCATTCATAAACACAGGTATAAGCATTCTGAGAATTTCAATATAAAAATCAAGATGGGTCACTCCCATGGCCCCAAAATTAAATCCTGGAGCCATGGAGACTTCTTTTAAAAAATAAAAAATGAGCCTTTTAAGAAATGGTAATGGGGCTGGGCAGTGGTGGCGCACGCCTTTAATCCCAGCCCTCGGAAGGTAGAGGCAGGCGGATCTCTGTGAGTTCAAGACCAGCCTGGTCTACAAGAGCTAGTTCCTGGACAGGCTCCAAAGCTACAGAGGAAACCCTGTCTCGAAAAGCAAGAACAACAACAACAACAACAAAACGGTTATGGGTACTGAATTAACCAAACAACCTTTAAAACAAAGCAAACAAAACCTGCAGTCTAACATTACTCAACAATATTCATATTTTCTGGCTTCCAAACACTAATAATCAAATGAAACTTCTGTACAGGGGCTGGAGAGTAACTCCAGAGGTTTAGAGCACTTGCTGCTCTTGCAGAAGACCCAGGTTTGATTCCCAGTACCCACACGGTTGTTCACAACCACTCAAAAGTCCAGTTTCAGGATATCCAATGCCTTCTTCTGGTTTTGAAGGCACCAGGTACGCATGTGTTATACATACAAACATGTAGGCAAAACACTCGTACACAAAGTAAAACAAGTAAATTTTTTTTTAAAAAAAGTTTTTATATTACTGCCTAAATCAGCAAGACTAAATTCCTGAAAGATGATTTTCACGTTAACAATGGGTAAACGGATAGGCTTCCCTGATGCCTTCTACTAGTCACTCAGGATTTCTCAATGGCACTTTTACTATTTCTGTTAGTTACCCAGAGTACTCTGAATACTGCCTATTCCTTCATCTATATATGACATCAAAATAATTTTAAGCCATTAATGTTGAAATAACCAAGATAGCTAAAGTATACAACAATTACATCTTTATTTATTATAAAAAGGAAAACTCACAAAACAGGAAACAAAAAAAAAAAAAAAATCCAGGCTCAGCAGTATCCTGAAGAATGGTGCAGAGAGAGCACCTGGGCGGAGCACAGGTTTTTCCTCAGGTCCCAGAAAACCACACCTTACCTAGGCTCCATCTCTTAAAGATTATTGGCTAACAAGGTTTTCCCCATCATCTCTCCCCTTTTGTCTGAACAAGAGTGATCCAAACCCAGAACCAAACTATAAACAATAGGAACAGATATCAAACATAAAATTACAGACAACATAAGCAATATTAAGCAAGGAACACATGACAAATATTTTAATAAACAATAAATCTTACAAAGGAAATAAGCTTGGCTAAATCATAAGAGGAAGGTAACTACAACTATCTAATCCTTCAACCCCATTGAAGGCCTGAGAAGGCAGAGTGTATTACTTGAGTAGACAGTAAGTGCAATCAAGCAGCTTCCAAAGCAAGCAGAATATGATGGAGACAATTAACTACCTGAACAATCACCCAAAATCTCATTTGCAAAAGTGAAGCAACCAACCTTGGCTAAGGCCTAGAATAACTGACAGACCATTTTCAGAGGCAGGAAATTTTTCAGAACTGTCTTGGCAAGATTTGACAGTCTTTTTCCTTGTGTCCTGTTTATCCATTCCAGATACCATGTACTTTGTCAGTGGTTGAGGCATGGGCACTTCCCTGCCCAAAGGCCAATTGTGCCAAGAAGAAAACAAACTCCAAGTGGAGTGTCTTTAGTGCTCAACATTCTCTCAGGAATAGATTGGTGCTGTCAGGAGCAATCATATCTCATATCAACAGAATCCTAAGTTATTTAAATGCCATGTTCTACAGATCCTTGAAGTGACTGAAGATTATCTATCAAGCAGAATACAATATTTATCTAAAAGAACCTAATTTTTTATATATATAACAAACATGAACTATTGACCTAATATTTAATACCTGTGTAACTTAAAGGCTAAGACTTCATGTCAGAATATTAAATAATCTGTAAACAAATGTGCAGCAAATGAGGACATGAGGACAATAACCTCAAAGTGTAAACAATGTAGAAGTATCTTGATCAGAGATAGGAATAATATATAATGCAATATGAAAATATATCCTAAAGGTTGTATCAATATACAAAATGTCCTAAACAGAGGTAGAAACATGCATGTATATAATCTGACAGAATAACTTTGCATAGGTGTACAAATATTGTAAACAGAAACAAAAATAGCTTGCAGAATTAGAAAAGTTGAGAAACATTGCTCTAGGGAACTTTCACGAACACATTTGCAAATACATGTGTAGGATAAATGGTTAGCAAAAGGGAGTGCAGTGACCCAGTAGCTTGAAGTCCTATAGAAGAAGAGATACTGGTACCCTATCTTTGTTTCTTAATCACTATAGGATAGATTATTCAGACTGCTCTGAACTGCCAAGGGTACTTGCTGTGCTTTGCTGTGCCAATGGCTTAAATATGGTTAGGCAACAACACAGGCTACCCACTGTGCAGCTCATTTAATACACATCTCCAAGACTGCTTCCTATTGCTCCAGAATCAATATCATACAGGTGTCTGAGTCTTTGGGTACTCCAAACCAACCACAGGGCACAGAAACAACATGAACAAAAAAGACTTTGGCATCTGGACTGATTCTATAATTCATTTTCTTCAAAGGTCATTTACTAGTGCTGCCATTATCATTACCTCTTCCTTTCACAAGCTTTAGGATAAGAGAACAAGGATGCAGCTTCTCAAACAGAAAGCCCCTTGGAACTTCCCTAAGTCAACAGTTTACAAAACATCTCCCCACAACAGTATACACATGATCAATATAGAGCCAGAGAAATCTCGTCAACCTTTATGAAATGACTAAGGGGCTTGTTACTATATCACCAACCCTAAATTCCATGCCTAATAATAAGATCCTTGTGCATAGCACAGAACAGATAGCCATAATATGTTGTTACCTGTTGCAGAACAGAATATTTGTTTAACTATGTAAAGATATGTAGCTATTTTATCTTGCCTGTCTAAGGCATCTGAATGGTCTAATAAAAAGCTGAACAACCAATAGCTAGGTAGAGGAGGAATAGGCAGGGCTGGCAAGCAGGGAAAAAACTGGAGCCAGCCAGCCAGTCACAAAGCAAGCAGGAAAGCAGGATGGACAGGATGTAAATGAGGTAAGCAAGCCTCTGAGCAGAAATTTAATAAAAATGGGGTTAAATTACTCTAAGTCTAAAAAAGAAAGGAAGGAAGGAAGGAAGGAAGGAAGGAAGGAAGGAAGGAAGGAAGGAAGGAAGGAAGGAAGGCAGGCCTAACTAGAAACAAGCCTAAGCTAAGCTAAGGCCGAGCATTCATAATTAAGTCTCCACTTCAGGATGTGGGATCTTGCAGTTCCTAAGAAAGCCTAATGCATTGGGTGTCCAATATTGGGCACGTATTTCTACATAGGGCCTGAGAAAACTGGAAAAGAAAGACAAGGAGAGAGGGAGGGAAGAAGGGAGGGAGGGAAGAAGGGAGGGAGGGAAGAAGGGAGGGAGGGAGGGGAGGGAGGGAAGGAGAGAAGGAGGAAGGGAGGCAAAGACCAACAAGGCTTTCTAGTAGCTTGATGCTCATTGCATAGAGGTAGTCCTGCCACACAGTGAGCATTTGAGCATCCGGCATGTTAAATAGAAACAAGCTATGAAAAAACGTCTGCCACAGTGCAGGCACCAACTCCTAGACCTAGGGCAGTTAATGTAGCTCCAGGCTAGCAGTTCTTGGCCAGTCCCACAAAGACTAGAGGGGGATAGAGCCAGCAGCCAGTGCAAAGCCCTGCAGAGAATTTAAAGTTTGGCTCATTCAGTCAGAGAACGCAACAGGTGCACAGTAAAGAAGGTTGACTGGAAAAGCGGGGTGGGGGTTGGGGGTGGACTGATGACACCACATCAACCTCTAAAGGCGTAACTGTTTATTTTTAAAAGTATGTAGGTGCATAAGAAAATGGGTATACAGAGTCATAGAAAAATAGTTTTAAAATAATAAAGTCTTTAAAGAAAGAGTAAACTAATATAAAGGGGGAAAGCCATGTAAAGACAGGAAATATACAGGGAGTCTGTACCCTCTAAGGTGCTGTGTTGACTGAATTTTTCTGAATGTTTATGAGTGAATAACAGCTGCTAAGAGATAATGGATTATAAAAGGGACTGCTGAATTAAAGCCTACATACTTTAGTGATACCTTAACTTTTAAATGGAATTCAGAAAATGTATTGTATTAGGGGAGAGGTTATGCTTTTGCTTCCACAGGAAATGACAGGTTGTGGAATCCTTCATGGTTAACAGAGATCAGGTAGGTCGAATCAGGGAGAACCCTTGAAAATCCTGGCTATCGACATAAAGAAATAAAGAAAAATTACAAGACAGCTCCCTGCCTCTGCTCTCTAGTGCTGGGATTAAAGGTGTGCCACCACTGCCTGGCTCCAGCAGAGAGTTTCTAAAGTGGTCTTTTTTTATTGGCTTGCTCCGAACAAATGTTGTGTACCTTCGGAGTTAGGAATGCATGCTGGATATTACAACCATGTTTTCAAAAACAACTTTTGGTGGTGATACAGTCTAGTGCTCTTAATAGGGGTCGCTTGTTCTGCTAGTTAAAGGACTAAAGGACAAAAAAACTCTGAAGCGCAACAGGCAGCAGCAGAGATGTCTCCAGCACCACAGACAGAAGCTGCAGTTGAGTTTGTTCTGTTTGGGCGGGGGAGGGGGGGATGACGGAGCAAACAAGTGCAGCAGCCACACAGAGACAACTGCTCTCTGCGAAGTACAAGGGAGACTGGAAATCCTAAAAATCCACAGACTCTGAAGACTGTCCCTCCCCTAATTTAGGCTTGGTCAGTTTGAAGCTGGTATGATTGGCTGACCTAGAACTATGATCTGACAAGTCATGATCCAGTCTTGGACTTGATGGACGGATCCACCAACAGGCTCCCTGATGACAGGAGACAAAAGCTGGAAGATGGGAGTTTGAGGAAGAAGCTGTCCATCTTGGACATTTGCCACTTTTATTACCTAACTATGGCTCTTCTCCCTGCCTGTGTGCCTACCTGGAAGTCTATCTAACTTCTATTCTCTGTTGGGGCACCTTAAACATATTACATTTGCCCTTTTATTCCTGAAAATTAGTTTCATTTTTTTAAGAGTCACAGTTAATAAAGCAAATAGCTAGCTATACAAAACATTACTGCAAATAATGTGAAACTATTAAAAAAAGAAATGCAGGTTAATAGTCATCTATAACAATCAAGCTTATAGCCATGTTAAGTGTGTTTTCAAGGTTAAACACATATTTTAGGTAAAGAGATGCTTTTCAAATTTTTCAGAGACCTACAGAACATGGTATTGAAGATGCCTAATAACCTAAGGGTTTTCATTGACAGTGAGACATGTCTACTCCTGGCAGCACCAATCTACTTCATAAAAGAATGATGGGCATTGAAGAACCTCCATATGGGGGAAAAATTCATTGTGACAAAGCTAGACATTTGTGCAAAAAGCTGACATTGCCTCAACTGCTGGCAGAATACCATTCAAACTGGACATTTAAGATGCAAAAGAAAGTGACTGCCGAACTTTGCTCAGACAAGGAGGCACAATCCTTCAAAATTCTTGTTTCATAAAAAAAGTTTAGTAGCTATTCTAGGCCTGTCAGCTCAAGACCCATGTCGTAAACCTGCAGTTGAACCTTGGGTGACTGTCCAGGCAGCCAGATATCTAACATTTTTATAGTTTCAGAAGTGGCTTCCACAGCACTTCCTGTTTACTCAGTATTATATCTTTCTGGGTTCTTTGATGTAGTTGAAGACTAGAGAGTTATAGTTACAGTTTTCCTTAGTTCTGATATAAGGTAAGTTAGGCAGAAAACTTTGGACTCTTGAAGAAAAGATAAATAACAAGTGTTTTTTTCTGAATTTGCCAAATACAAATAGACTGGATATTGCAAATATAATTTTTACTTGATGACTGTTCTCATTGTATATAGTTTTACTATGTTAAAGCCTTTCCTTTTCATTTAGACAAATAGGTGGAAGTGTTGTGAAATAGGATTATTTATTTAACCATGCAAACATGTGCTGCATTTGTTTAGCTATGTAAAGATGTGTTGCTGCTTTACCTTGCCTGCCTGAGGCACCTGATTGGTCTAATAAAAAGCTGAATGGCCAATAACTAGGCAGAGAAGGTATAGGCAGGACTGGTGGGAAAAGAGAAAAGGGAAGCCAGCCAGCCAGGCACAAAAGAAGCAGGAAAGCAGGATGGACAGTACGTAGTGGGGAAATGAGCTTTGGGGCAGCACACAGAACAGAACGGGGTGGGCGGTGTTGATATTTAGGCATCATGGTACTTGCCCACCCTTAGGATCCTAACAGGATACATCCTCAGCTGCAGCCACTAAGCTACCTCCTGTGCATACTTGCTAAGTTCCCTTTTAAAAGATAGGCCCTGTCCACCCCATCTTTTTCTCTTTCTCCCTTTCTTTCTTTTCTACCACAGACCAGTCCGTGATCACCTGTGGCCTCTGGCCTCCTTTCCTCTTCCAATAAACCTCCCATGTGAGCACTGTTGAATGATGTGACTTTCCCTGTGACATTTTTTTAATTACAACCAGTGACGGGGGGGGGGGGGGGAGCAGAAACAAGACTCAACTAAAGCTGAGCATTCAAGACTAATATGTCTACATGTCATAATTTGGGGGCTGCTGGTCCAAGAAAACCTGCTACAGTTACCGCTTTCCAACGTGCATCACCTCTAACCTGGCTCCTAAATCCAATGTCACATTCCTGACCCAATAACATTTCCCTTTCTCTCTACTATTTGAACCCTGTCCGCCTTCAAGGTCATTCTTCAAAACTCAGGTAACTCAGCAAACTGTTACAGACTACGCCCTGCTGGTGATACTCCTCCCAGTAAAAACATGCTGCAGTCCACAAGCCCTGCCCAGAGCTGAGCAGCAGGGTCCAAAAGCATGCAGAAGAGCTTCAGGCTCCACACTGACAGCTCTTCCAGCCTCCTCTAAGATTACCTTCCATATAGAATCTGACCCTAACTCTCCACATCAACTTTAGCTAAACTGAACACACACTTGAAATCACAAGTCACATGCTAGCTTCCCTGCTCACACTCTTCTACACTTCTAAATGATGCTACGCCTTCTATTTATTTTAATATCATATCATATAGCATGGTTCCTTTGTATATTGTGTTCTCTCGAGGCAGAAATCTGGCCATATTTCACAAACTGCTCCAGGATGTTACATCATCTGGTCTACATCTATACAATTATTCATAACAGTTATCTACCCCAAGAGCTCAGTCATTTTCTTAATAAACACTAAATTATCTTCTGAGAACAAGACTTCTAGTCCAAAATTCTTTGCATTCTAACTTGTAGCTTCAGCCATGGTTCCCATATGTTAATCAAATCCACTAAGCTGAACCCAACTCTAATTAAACAGTCAAATATCCTACACAAGAGTGTCTTCACAATCACCAAAGTCATAATAATCAATAATGGTTGAGAAGCTGATCATTTACAGACTGAATACAGGGCTGCTAGTGTGGCTCAGTGATCCAGAGAGAGAAAGAAGAGGGGGCGGGAAAGGGAATGAAGGATAAGAGTGGGGGAAATTAATATATTTTGGCAACTGCTGGTGCTAAGCAGCAGAAACATGAAAACTTGTATTATCTCGTATACACTTTCAAATTTTGCATACAAAACATTTTATAGTAAAAGCATTGCTTCAAGAAAAAATTGCTAGAAATCAATTTCTTTCTTCCCTTTCAATCATTCTCCAGAAATCAATCCAATTTAAATTCATGGATCCTTCAAGTGCTGACGCCATTAAAAAGTGTACTTACTACTTTAGCAAGATACACACACTTATGAGGAAAAGGATCTGTCTTATCTGGTAATTAACATAAACTGCATGGTCCAGAAGATCAAGTAGCACCTTTCATCCATGGCTCTGAATCTGGCATTCTTTGGCACCTGAAAAACAAAACTCTCCCAACTGGTATGTAAGAACTGTAGGGAAAGCAAGGCTGTTGTATGTTGTAGTTAAATGTCTTAATTTGGGTTTTTTACTGCTGTAAAGAAATACCTACTATGACCACAGCAATTTGTAAAAACATTTCATTGGGGCTGGCTTCCAGCTCAGATATTTAGTCCACTGTTGTCATTGTGGGAAGCAATGTGACAGGCAGAGTACAGGAGAAGGAACTGAGAGCTCTACATCCAGATGGGCAGGTAGCAGGAAGAAACACTGAGCCTGGCTTAAGCATCTGAAATCTTAAGGCCTATCCCCAGTGACACACTTCCTCCAACAAGGCCACACCTACTCCTTCAACAATGCTATACACCTCCGAAAAGCACCACCTCTAACCTGGCCCCTATGCCACTCCCTATAAGCCTAAGGGGGCCATTTTCATTCAAACCACCACATCAAACGATCTTTATATCTAACACGCCTTTTCATTTTACAAGTGGTTTACAATGTTTGTACTGAAATTGAAAAATCCATAAAAACAGCAACTAACAAAGAGGCATCAATAATCAGAAACCTAAAATCACAAGCCCCAGAGATATGGAGCTTAAAGGAAAAAAAGAATGAAGAAAAATCCTCAGCCCCCATCCTACAAGATGCAGAAATGGAGGATAATCCCAATGTTTCAACTGATGTGAAGTTAAAATCATGGAGTATTTAAAAAGCTAGCATGCTAATAAGAAAACACACATTCTGCTAATGGAAGACGTTAAAGGTCTGCCTGTACTTAGATCAGATTACCAAAATGCACCACAGCCAGACTTGCCAGTATTATGACCATGCTCACTAAGGGAATATATTCTATCAGGTACAGCCAACAGAACTACAAATACTAAAATATACCCTTGTAATGGTATAAGACTAATATAAACACTAAGCCAAGAAAGCTAGGAATACAGATAAAAATTTCACCACTGGCTGAAATAACAGGAGGTGATTCTACTGAGCTAAGAAGATTCAAAGTAGGCAAAGAAGCATTCAAACTCCCAAATATCATGACAGTGGCCTTCCAACCCTAGTCAAGTTCAGTCATGTACTTGTCTTAACTCTGGTATACCTGAACAAAATCTCTGATTTAAAATACTGATTAATACCAGGGCGCCCATACTGAAGCCACAGGTTGAAATCCAACGTCTCTCAAGTAGGTTTCAGGTATGAAAAAACAGTTATTTGATCGATGGTTTCTGGCATCAAGGGCTTAATGAGGAAGCTGCAAAGGACAAGCCATTCTTTTCAACAGTGGTCACAGCTGAGAACCTAAGAGCAGATCATCCACAAGTATGTAGAAAAGCTTAGTCAATTGTTAATCTTCCCAATCTCATTACTGAGGTCAAGCAATTAACACCAACAACTAAACCTTCCAAAGCCAATAGCATTTTAAAATGAAAAGAGAGTTTATTCCTCTGAAGTGGGGTACTCTTTAACACAAATTCAACTATCAAGACTGCGAAACATTGTAAGTGAGAGGGAAGCCACAGAGCAACAGCATATGCAACACCTACTATGTATGGCTTATTCTGCAAATGGACTAACTCCAGCTACAATCCAGAGGAAAAATACCTAAAGAGCACAATCTATAAATGGGTCTTTGTGGTGGTTTGAATGACAATGGCCCCCTTAGGCTCATGGGGAGTGGCACTATTTGGAGGTGTAGCATTGTTGAAGTAGGTGTGATCTTGTTGGAGGAAGTGTGTCACTGGGAATGGGCTTTCAGGTTTCAGATGCTCAATCCAGGAACAGTGTCTCATTCTCTCTTCCTGTTACCTTCTGATCAAGATATAGAACTTTCGGCTCCTTCTCCAGCACCATGTCTGTCTGCCTGCTACCATGCTTCCTGCCATGGTGTAGGAGATTCTTCTTTCTAAGTGTTGCTTTCATTGGTCAAATAAACTGCCTTAGCCTTTTGACAGGGAAGCCTTTGGTGGAGAGTAGACAGAATTCTGGGATAGAGAAGGCTGAGTCAGAGAGAGCCGCCACCATGAAATCGCCAGAGTCAGACACGCTGAATCTTTCCCAGTAAGCCACGACTGTGGTGACACACAGACTATTAGAAATGGGTTGAATCAAGATGTAAGAGTTAGCCAACAAGAGGCTAGAACTAATGGGCCAGGCAGAGTTTAAATGAATACAGTTTCTGTGTAATTATTTCGGGTATAAGCTAGCCAGGACCAAAAGCAGGCCCACAGCCGGGAGCTGGGCCAGGAACACAGCCCGCTGCTGCTCATTACAACACTGCCATAATATCAATGAACTAAATATCTGAAATATAAACCTGCCACAATTATTTTTTTGCCTTTATGTAAGCACTGTCATGATCATGGCGTCTCTCACAACAATAGGTATCTTTCAAAACACAATCTTTCAGAAACAAAACAAAGGAAGATCTTAATTAGTATATTTTAACAAATTAAATGTAATCACATAGAAGTTATCACTAAAATAAAGTATTTTATTTTTTTATCCACTTGGACAGAAGCTAAGACCTCCAACATGCTGGGCCAGTGTATTACCACTGATATAATTCTGTCTATCTCTCACTTCCATTCTCAGATAGGATGGCCTTGGGAACTCTGTGTACTTCAGGCTGCACTTGAACTTGTGATTCTCCTACATCAGTCTCCCAAGCAGCGTGGATTACAGGCTGCACCATGAGGTCTGACTTTTTTTTACCTTCGTAATCACAAGTACATAACTGTTTTAACTGAAGTCTTTAAAAGTGCACAGGTGCCGGGCAGTGGTGGCGCACACCTTTAATCCCAGCACTCAGGAGGCAGAGGCAGGCGGATCTTTGTGAGTTCGAGACCAGCCTGATCTACAAGAGCTAGTTCCAGGACAGGCTCCAAAGCTACAGAGAAACCCTGTCTCAAAAAAACCACAATAAATAAATAAATAAATAAATGTGCACAGGTTCTCCACTGCACATACCCACAACATTGCAAAACAAAAGTTTTCTGTCCAAGAAATTCCAGACTTTGATCAAAATGAGAATCTAGAATAATCTATGACAAAGGAAAATAAATAAAACTCAACAAGAAAAGATAGATTTTAACCAATACATGAAAGACTGCTGCACAAAGCTTTTCCTGTTTCAAAGGGTTGGGGGTGTGGCTCAACAGCAGACTGATTGCCAAACTGTAGAAAGCTTTGGGTTCAATCTCCAGCAAAGTCAAAAACAAAAACAAACAAGAACAAAGGAGGGGGAAAGAGACTATTCAAAACATCACTTCGAATTAATGTGTGCACGCACACACACACGCTCATGATCCACACACACATGATCCCAAGCTTATTTTGAGAAATACAGTACTCTCAAGTTGAAGCCTTACTACTAAAATTCAGATTTTCCAACTACTATGCCTGAAAACTGGGCATCTGTACTCAGCCCACTCAACTAGTATCATCAAAAGAACAATAGGCCTGCAGAGATGGCTCAGGATGGAAAGTACTTGCCATGCAAGCATCATCAGGACCTGTGCTCATTTGGATCCCATAGAAATCCTGTTTAAAAAAAGGGGGCGGGGGCTGGAGAGATGGCTCAGTGGTTAAGAGTACTGGCTGCTCTTCCAGAGGTCCTGAGTTCAATTCCCAGCAACCACATGGTGGCTCACAGCCATCTATAATGAGATCTGGTGTCCTCTTCTGTCCTGCAGGCACACATGGAAGGAATGTTGTATACATAATAAATAAATAAATAAATCTTTAAAAAAAAAAATCAAGTGGGCCATGATGGTGCATGCCTACAGTCCCAGCAACGGCAAGGTAGAAGGTAGATCCCAGGGACTGCTGGCCAGCAAGGTCCCCGTGGTTTTTTGCAGTATCTGGGAAACAAGACTACTCTGCTCAGGGAGGAGGAACAGGCTCTGACACAAACCTCCAGGAGGACACAAAACAAAGCTAATCAAACACTGTGTCCTTCCACAGTTCAGTCACTTGAAATAAAATGTCTCACTTTCCTTGCTCTCATTTCACTATGTGGCACAGTTTATGAGAGGAGGAGCCTTGAGGGGGAAATCTCAACAAATGTGGGTGTCAACTAGAAGGGAAATGGAAACCCTACCAGAAAGCCTAGAGAGTAAGCCAGCTAGCAATCCAGGGCTCAGCCTCCAGGCTAGTCCACAATCCTCTTGCTGACTGCAAGTTACTAGACAGTTATAATCAGCTATTTCTTCTCTGGGAATCACCTATAACTTCTAATTGGAGGCTCAGGAGCTACTCAAACAAGCTTACCTCTCCTGAAACTCCAGGGAAGTCTCTCAGCCCTGAATGTAAATACCTTAGCCTTGGTTTTGAAGTTTCAATATAACTACAGAAACCTACTTTCTAAAAGAATAAAAATTCAGAAACCCAATGTGTTTCAGTCTGTTTCCTTCTCAACTAACTGCTACGAAAGAACAGGTCCTTATTTACAGCAAGCTTTCCTCAGTATTTACTGTTTACCCTCAATGTGGGCAATGAGATGGTAGGAAAGCTCAAGATCCATTTAAGTGTGATTAAATTACAGAAAAATTGTGAAAACAAGCTAGAGGCAGTGAGAAAGTGCTAGCTGGTGCCTGCACCCCGAGTCCTGAGGAATCTGAGGTATGAATAAGCACTTCAAGCCAGCCTGAGCTGAAAAACAAGATATGGTCTCAAAGGACAACTATGTTCATGAGTTTGTGGTAAAGACAACTTCATATGCATAAAGAATCGTGCTAAAGAACTGTCACAATCTGAGCTGGAGGTTAAAAAAAATGAGTGAGTAAACAAACAAATAAAGATCAGCGGGGTACCTCTTTATGACCTGGAATGAGTGGGCATTTTCTTAAATAGGGTTAAACCTAACAACAAACGGAAAAAACTGGCATACCAAGTTTACAACTTTCTAGTCTAAATGACATGAGAAGGCAACCCAGAAAGAAGACACCAGCGAATCCCTCCATAGGGATTTTGTGTCTATAATATATGAAGAAGTTCTACAACTTATTAAGAAAGAAACAACTTTAAAATGTGAACAGGTTCTCCACAGCGCACGCAGAGGATCAGCACGCACAGAAAGGAATGCTCAGTGCCACTTACCAGAGACTCTATGACCCCAAATGCCCAGCAGCAGAAACAGTGAAGAACATGAAGGAGTATGGGCGATTGAAACCCAGCTCCAGCTGGTGGTTGTGGATCCCAGCACACCTGTGGTGGATCCCATTCTGGCAGCTCATCCTTACAATATTGACTATGTAACACACAGATGTCATGCTTTTGCAAAAATGAAAATACACACCAAGATGTGTCCTGTATGTACACAATATCAATTACTACAATAACTTATTTTAAATTCTAGCTGAGGTCATGAATGATATTACCCATCTTTACTCCCAGTATTCGGGAGGCAGAGGCCAAGAGGATGTCTGTGAGTCAATCTGATCTACACATAGAATACTACACCAGTCAGTAAGACCCAGGCTACACAGTAGGAGTCTATCTCAAAAATAAATAAAATTACAAAAAAATAAATTCTAAGTGTGAAAGAAAAAGTATACATAATGTGTGAGGGAGAAATGCCAGGAATTTTGTCTTCATGATAATTAGCTTCTTAAAGTAATCCAATTCTTAGACTTTCAAATTTAAAAAACTTATCCTTCAGGGTGGTGAGATGATTCAGCAGGTGCTCACATCTAGTCTGATGACCTGGTTCTGATCCCTGGAGTCCATATGGTAGAAGAGAACATACTTCCTTGAGTTAACCCTTATTGGAGCAATGTGTGTAGCATTCATGTGTACATGTACATATATATATAAAATATACACACACTATACACACAGAGTATACAAACAGTATACACACACATATACAGTATACACACACATACATACAGTATACAGACACATATACACACCAAAGATAGTTTTAAATTTTTTAATGATTTTTTTAAAATTATTCTTCGGAGTGCCAAGATTTTATACTTTCATAATCAGCTTGAAAAGAATGACTTTAACAAGAGTATAAAGCAGCTGACAGTTATACTGGCCTGATGAAACTGGTAAACCAGAAAGCACATTTTAAAAAACTATCTGGGCTGGAAATGCCTACTCCTCTAGAGAGGTCGCATTCCCAGGACAGGGCCACCCTCAGGACTGCCCACTAACACATGAGAAACTGCTGCTTTATTTACAGTAATGTCCTGAATCCCAAAAAGGTGCAAGACTCAGCCCTTTGCAGTATTTTTGTGTTAGCAGAAAGCTCTTTCTTTCTTTAAATGTCTCATCTAAGAAACACGTCAACTTTGTAATAGAAATTTAATCAAAAAAAAGAGGCAATTATCTGTTTTTAACACCAGAAGCTTATACTGTTTAGGTTTTTCTCAATGCTGTCTGCTTCAACTGACATGTTACTATTGATGCACCCAAGAGATGCCTTGGGTCCGTCCTCCATGATTCCCACAGCTAGAAATAATGCTGCTACTCCTGTGAGCTTCACAAAGCTTCTCACCTTTTAAGCACTTTAAGATGTTGATAACAATCTGCTTCATATGCTTGGAATTCCATCTCACCTACTGAATGGAAATCTATGCAAACCAGTACTTTAAGAACCACACAACACTGAAAACTGCACAGCATACAATTACAGTAATGTATTCTTGATTGCATCCCAGAAGAACAGCAACAAAAAAATAATGACAGTACTTAGCCAAGAAATAAACTAAATAAAATCCTTTCCATATGACTACACTAACACTGTATTATAACACCACCAGAATAGGTGGTTCAAAAACCTCGATTTAACACTCACAACAATTTTTTTCAATGGGTCAATAAACCTACAGTTCTCTTAAAAACATGAATTTGTGTAAAATAGCAGGTCATTTGGTTTTAAGATTAATGTGTCATTGACAAGACATGATGCAATAAATGTCTCTGGGAGGAGCTTGGTAAATTTAATCTGATCACTCAGGAGCTAAAGATAGGCAGGTAGATCTCTGTAAAATTAAGAATTAAGGCCAGCCTGACTACAAAGGGAGTTCTTCGCTAGCCAGGTATATTCTCATTTATATTCTCTCTCTCTCTCTCTCTCTCTCTCTCTCTCTCTCTCTCTCTCTCATATGCATGCATACACACACACCCCTATCATTTAATTAAAACAAATAAACACCTTGAGAACCAGGCATGACAGCACACATCTTTAATCCCAGCACATGGAAAGAAGTCACAGAAGAGTCAGGAGACCAAAGCCAGACTGAGCTACACAGTGACTTCTTAGGCCAGTCAGGATACAGCCCTGTCTCAAAACATAGATAACACCTCTTTGTTGTTGCCTATGTCTCAACAAGCTGCTGCCTGAGTAGTAGTCAATTTGAATGACCAGATTCCACAAATTCCCTTCAGAATGATAATCATTCTTTGATGGTATAGCCAAATATTACAGAAAGCACAAAAGGTTTAGGAGCTCTAAATGTTTAAAAATTATCCCATTTGCAGTATCATGCATTACAATCACTCCACGACATCTCTGGGTAATGGCTTAATATCTTATCTGCCTGTCTACCCATTGTAGACTGTGACAGGACATAAGCAAAGGGTCTATCTATTCTTTACAGTTTTTAAAATACTTTTACATTTTTATTATTGTATATATGTCTATTATTTATAGTTTTTAAGATCTATATTTTTACATTTTTAGTGTGTATGTATGTGTGTGTATGTCAGCGTGGAGGCCAGAGAACAACTAGAGTTAGTTCTCTCCTTCCACTATGGAGCTTCCAGGGATCAAACTCAGGTCATCAGGCTTAGCTAGCAAGCACCTTTCCCTGCTCAGTTGTCTCACCAGCCCTTATTACCTTTTCATGCTCCAATTCCAACAATGAAGAAATAGTTATGCAAAACTCAGCTTAAACTGACTCCTTAAAAATCAACTGAAGGAGATTGAAAGGTATGATTTAGTGGTATTTCAGGTGGTAGTGTAGGCCTGCAAAAATGGTCAAGGTTAAAAATCAAGCCAATCATTCTTTTCTTTTCTTTTCGAGACAGGGTTTCCCTGTAGCTTTGGAGCCTGCCTTGGAACTAACTCTTGTAGACCAGACTGGTCCTGAACTCACAAAGATCCACCTGCCTCTGCCTCCCGAGTGCTGGCATTAAAAGGTGTGCGCCACCACCGCCCGGCTCAAGCCAATCATTCTTAATTAGTGGCAACTATTCATGACATCTATAAAAGAAGCAAAACATCGAAAGTTGTTACAAATATGAAAATAAAAACTGTGAAATTAATATTCATTCAGTATTACTTAAAATGGACAATTGTAAATTAGTCTGTAATTTAATTGTTTTTTTTGTAAATTCAATCAAGTGCTTTGAAAAGCACGTGTCCATGATACAGATTTACTATGTAGTTCTTTCTGCATCATGAGCCATCGTGTGTGTGTGTGTGTGTGTGTGTGTGTGTGTGTGTGTTTCCAGTCTTGTGCTCTAACATAAAAAGTTCCAGGCCAACCAAAGGTACATAGTGAGATCCTTTTTTTTTTTTTTTTCCATTTTAAAAGGGGAGAGGTTGGGTGACTAAATGAAGAAAATCATTACAACTCATACCTTATTTACATAAAGAGAGTGCCATGAGAGGAAAAAAATCCTATTTCCCACGAGTGCAGAAAATAAAGCACTTTTAGAACATAAAAACTGTAAAAGTTAAAATATAATGGTATTTATTCTTCCTGGTAATAGGAAGCAAATTAAGGTTTCAGTAAGGGGATGGGTGTATAACTCAGGTGGCAATGCTTACCTGGTGTGTACTGAGTTTGGTCTTAAGGATCATATAGACACAGCATGCCTATAACCCCAACACTCAGGATGTAGGGGCAGGAGGACTAAAAATTCACTGCCTTTCTTGGCTGTCTAAGGTATTCCAGACAAGTAAGCCCGAGCCAGTGACCACATCTTAAAAAGGAGGGGAGGGGGAAGAACAGATTTCACTAAGAACTTTTGATGTAATTTCATGATTCTCGGGTGTATAGCTGAGCAGAATTCAACACAGGTAAGTATTCGAGCTTCAGGGTCTGTGAAAGTAAGAAACAGAGCAAAATGTAAGCCAGACGCAGAGTCGTGAATGGATCTTCAGTTACATGGGTCTTTTCAACTGTGTGAGACCTGTCTTTGTCTGTGGCCCAAGCTTCATCTTCCAGGGTCACATATATGCACCATTGCATGTGGAGGCCAATGACGGCACCTCCAGGGAGAAAGCACCTCAAAGTCACACTCAAAAGCACAAATATTTTTATTTTGACTAGACCTTCACCAAATTTATCTTCCAAAATGTGTTGACACTCACTAAAATAACTTGTTCCCAATATTTTTCATGGCAACATTATCAAAATGAACAAAGTAACTTATACAATAATATGGGTCTGGTTAAAAAAATAAATAAAAATAAAAATACAGCTTTCAGTTATACTTATGGGCCTGATCCTAAAACACTTAAACAGTGTTAACAGGGAAAGACTGTCCATAATAAAGTAATTTTTAAGAGTACAAGTCATGAAAGAGGATATAAAGCTAATTGTCTTTCTAGCTTTAGCCCTGACACAATTTTTTTTTTCTGTTTTGGACAAGTGAATAAAAATACCTCTGATTATGAAAATGTAAAATCCAATGTAAATTGCCACAGTTTCAAAATCACTGTTCTAACTGTGCAGAAACTCATTGAGATAGATAGACTCTGGCCTCTTACTGCATGTTTTGTTTTGTTTTTCAAGTTTCTTACAACGAAGTTTTAATTGGGGGGGTGAAAGAGCATTCTACATTCTTGTATATGATAACATCACCTCTGGAAGGCTCTCAAGAACAGCACTGCTTGCTGCAGATAGAAAACCCAAAGTCCCTGGGAACTAGTATTCCCACTTACTGCATATTTTTTTTTACATTTTTATTTTGCACTAGAAAAATAGTCAAATGTTCTAAACAACTAAGCTTAATACTCATGACCTACTAGAGAAGCAAAAGCAGAGATGTCTAAAGAGATGGTCAGAGCCTCAACTCATCAGAAGGGTGTCTAAAAACCATCTGAAGCAAAGGCTTCAGAAAATATGTGAAGAACACTTCAGCCCATGAAGGACACCCATGACCAGGAATCTTAAGACTACTTGATATGAATCCCATAAAGACATGGCACAGCATAAAAGCATGAGTATACAAGGAAGCAACGAACAGACACGCACAGTGTTTTCTTAATCTAGATTAGCAAGTATAAAGGGAAGTCTGTATTTCCATAACTGCTGACAACTCAATGTAAGGTTCTTGACACCCTCTCTTTTAAAGGGTACGGGAGTGCAAGAACAATTTACATGGGAAGCCAGATCTGCCTTTGCCAATCATCACTACCCATGGCCTTAAGCACAGTAGTTTACATGCACAACACTTCCCAGCCTCACACTCCATTTATGTAACAGTCTTGGTGCTGGGGGTGGGTGTGGAACACAAACATCAGCAGGCACAGTCCACTTGTTTGGTGTGGGAAAGGGGCACTCAATAAGTAGCTACTACTTTTAAACTGGTACCCAACCTGATGATAAATAACAAAACAGAATTTCTTTGGTGGTATTTTGGCTTCGTTTTTCAGGTTTTGTTTTAATTTGGCTTTGTTTTCTTTTTTTAAAAAAATGGGGATTGGTGGGCTCTAACTTACTATGCAACATAGGTAGGTTGTTTTCAACCTCACATTCAGTCTCCTTGGTGCTAGGAGGACAGGAAGGCACAAAACAGCATTCTTTCTGTAGCAGCCACTTTGGAGAGAACTCTGCATTTATAACTCTTCCTCCAAGACACCCAGCAGACAACATGAATGAAGCCACATTTGTCTAAACACAAAAGACCCTGAGGGGAGCATCAAATCAAATAAAAATTAAGCCACCATGAGGAGACAGATCTCCCCCACCCCCATAAACCAGCATCACCAGCAGCCACTCCTCACTGGTGTGCACCTGACTGCATGGAAGGTCAGACACTGAGGTACCACAACTAAAACCTACAGCCCGAAATAATGAAGATACTTTCAGTTCTTCTGAGTAGCTGCCATCTGATTTTAAGAGATTTGGATACAATACAGGCAAGATTTTTTTGTCTACTAGGATGCATAGTCTAGTAGAATAGGAAATAACATATACAGAAAATTATTCAAGGATTTAACTCCACAAAGACAGCACTGATAATCCAAGAACAGAAGAGCTTCCAAGCAGAGGCCATTGATTGCAGGCCAGTGCTGTTTACTATGAACACACTTCATAGTGGATTTTGGACGGGGACACACACACACACACACACACACACACACACACACACACACACACACACACAGAGGCAGGGGCTATCTGCCACTGGGCTTGATTACATAGCTCCATGGGCATGAAAGGCCCTATTGAACTGCACTGTGAGCTCTCTGAGGCTGAAGGTACCTGTGAACTTAGCAGTGGTTCAAGCCAGGAACAGGTGGCTGCTGAGAGAGAAGCAGCAAGGGATAAGGAATGCCATATTTCAACCCAACTACACAGTATCACAGCATCCTTTCCCATCAATTCCCTTTGGTGGCAATGACATGTTTTTAGCAGCTACTCTGTCTAACTTCCTTTAATGGAACAGAAAAATGAAAACAAAATTGGAAGTACTTAATTGTAACTTAAGGTAATAAAATATAATCTAATACTTTTTAGTAAAAATCCAGAGCCACTGGGAATAGAGAATATAACCAAAACTGAGAAGGAAGCATATGAGCTTTGGGCCAAATCCAAGCAGGTGATAACCGGAGTACAACAGTCTAGGCAGATGACCACAGCAAAGATACAGGCTCACCAAAGCACTGGGCAGTGGTAGCACACGCCTTTAATCCCAGAACTCGGGAGGCAGAGGCAGATGGATCTCTGTAAATTCGAGACTAGCCTGATCTATAGAGCGAGTTCCCGGACAGGCTCTAAAACTACTGCAAAATCCTGTCTTGGGGGAGGGGGGGAGAAAAAAATCCACTAAGGCAGTGACAGAACAGATGAAGAGCCAAACACAGCTCCCATGGGGTTCCTGGTACAGGAAGGAAGAGAGAAGTCTCAGGAGGGCTGATGCCTCAGGCCTAGGCTACTGAGGAAGAATACCCCAAATAAAACTGCAAAGAACATATTAAAAACAGATGTAAAAATTTCAATGCAGAAACAGGAAAATCAAGGCAACTTGACTCCTCCCAAAGAATATAAATCAACTTACATATGCAAACAGGAAAGCCTCCAAAAGCTTAGTAGTGAAAATGAAAAATTAACCTCAAGAGGATAAAAATAAACATAAATACACTCCAAGACCTGGAAAGAACAGTCACCCATAAACATGCAGAGGTCAGCAGAATGGGGGACAAAATGAGTACTATGAATAAGAAAGTCAGGAAGGAACATGGAAAATTCTGCAAGAAAACTGTAATTTTTGAGGGGAAAAATCAGAAACATGAACTACATTAACAGACTCACCAAGGTGTGCATCAAGTATTGAAGTACAAGATAAAGACATTATACCCAAAAGTCAAAAAAAGAAACAAGTGAACGCAACAAGAAGTTCCAAGTACCATGATACAATCAAGAGACCAAGAATCCACAGTACAGGAGCTGAAATTCAAACTAAAGGGACAGAAAACCTATTCAATAAAGTTATACCAGAAAATATAAAAGCTCAAAAGCTAAGTCATGCTGGTATCTCATACAGAAGAATTCAAGCCAAAATTAGAATTAAAAAAAAGAACACATTTAAAAAGGAACAATTTATCAATAACATGAAGTAATTTTAAGTAATAAACACAAATGAAGAAAAAAGGTTACACAGATCCCACAGATCCTAATACTAAAGAATTAGATGATGTTAATAATTGCTTCCATCTTTAAAACAGATCATCTGTTGTGGGATAATGCTCTTGTACCCTGTAAAGATTTGTCACTTCTATTGGTTTAATAAAAGGCTGACTGTCCCATAGCCAGGCAGAAAGTATAGGTGGGGTAAAGAGACAAGGAGAATTCTGGGAAGAGGAAAGACTCAGTCTGCAGTCACCACAAACACAGAGGAAGCAAGATATAAGTACCTCACTGAGTAAGGTACCAAACCACAAGGCTAAACACAGACAAGAATTATGGGTTAATTTAAGTTGCAAGAGCTAGTTAATAATAAGCATGAGCTAATAGGCCAACCAGTTTATAATTAATATAAGCCTTTGTGTGTTTTGTTGGGACTGAACAACTGAGGCACTGGGCAAGACAGAAACTTTCATCTACAATCATCTAAACTAAAAATCAATACAGACACTGAACAGGAGACAGCTCAACAGGTACAGCACTTAAGCATATGTGTGGATACTAAGAATTTACCCATGTAAAGTGTGATGAGTTTGTATTCAGTTCTCCTTCAGCACAATGGAAGATAACAAGCCCCAGGATCAGCGTGTTTGCACAATGGCAAGAGCCACTCAATTTGTCCTCTGACCTACACATGTATACTGTAGCATATACACACACCTATGTGCCATAAAACAAGGATTTTTTTTTTAATTGGAAAGATAACTAATTAAAACTGAGTGATTACCTCCAGGTCTCAGTAAAACAAGAACAAACCAGATTTAAAAAGCAACAGTAAAAGAAAATAATAAAGACCAAAGTAGAAAATTTTTAAATTAAGGCCAAAATAACAATACTTATAAAGCATGCTATCAAAAAGTTGGTTCTTTTTGAAAAGAAACAAAACTGGAAAGCCTCTAGGCCAAACCACCAAACAAGGAGGTAGAGGACACCAGCTAACAAAAACAGGCCAAGTCAGGAAATGCTTGGGACACTTGGTCAAATACAGAAGCTTAAGAGACCACTTTAAAAACCTTTATTTCAAAATCAAGAAAATTTGCAAGAATTGGACAAATTCTAGCCAAATATGAAATATCAAAATTAAATAAAGATATAAACTATTTAAACAGATCTTTAACAAATGAGACTGAAGTACCAATCAATCTCTGTGATGGCAATACTTGGTTGTCAACTTGACTATAAGGGCACAGCGCATACCTGTGATTTTTCTTTTTTGTGGTGGGGGAGGGCTTAGCTTAGAGTGGGGAGAATCCACTTCTAGACCACTGAGGTGGTAATGACACACCTTCACTCTGGGCCATACCTATTTAAGGACTTGAAAAAAAGGCAGCTCTTGCTCCTTGCCTGCAGCAAGTCCATTCCTCCAGTGACACCTACTTCTTTGAGAGTCCAGCTTATACTGAAGATAAAGTGAGACATGCAGCATCGTGTACTGAAAAAGTACTGGATTCTTAAACTTTTCAGTTCACACCCAGCCCCTGCTGGATTAGCTAGACAGCAGCCTGTAAATTATTCTAATAAAAACCCTTTCTATATATAGAGAGATTTAAGTTGTTACTCTAGAGAACCTGAACTAAATACACTCTCAAGTATGGAGGAGCCCCCAAACCATGAAATTTAAAATCACCTATTTCTCTTATGAACAGATTATAAAATTCTCAATTACCTACCTGAAAATCAAATTTAAGAACACAAAGAATATACACAACAATTAATTATATTTCTTCTGTGGACACAAGGTTGACTCAACATATATAAGTCAAAAGATGTATTACATAAACAGACTTAAGGACGAAGCCATATGGCCATTTCAATGTACAAATATGTATGACAAAATTCAAAATCCATTCCTGATAAAAAGCTTTCAAGAAACCAACAAAGAAAAAACAGCACGCAACAGAGCCAAGGCTGAACATGACAAACATATTAGCCAACACCAGACATGGTGAGGAGAGGGAACGGGGGACGACATTTCCTCAAAGTCTGCAACAGGACAAGGGTGTCACTCTTAGCACTTTTATTTAAAATAGTACTTTAAGTCTTACCTAGAGAACAATAAGAGAAAGAAATAACAGTTCTAAATAGAAAAATTACCCACATTTGCAGATTAAACACTCCTATGCTGAAAAGACTCAACCAGAAATCTCTTAGACCTGATACTTTCAGCAATACTGCAGGATACAAATACAGTAGCTTTCCTATAAATCAATTAACAAACTTTCCAAAAAAGAAATCAAGAGAAAAATCCTGCCTGTGATAGTAAAAATAAATAAATAAATAAAATATCAAGGCATAAACTTAAGCAAGAAGGTGGAAGGCCTCTAAAATGTAAACTCTTAAGATCTGAAGAAAAAAACTGAAAGGCCTTCTATGCTCACAGACTGGCCAAATTAATACTGTAGAGAGATACTATACCAAAATAAGGATTCCAGATCCAACGCCAGTCTCATCAAAACTGTAATGACTTTTCACAGAACTAAAGAAAAAGAAACATATGAAAACACAAAATATCCCAAAGAACCAAACCAACCTCAACACAAATAATGCTATTGGAAAGCCAGGAATGACAATGCACTGGTAATCCAACACTTAAGTTGGTGAAGCAGAAGCATCACCATTAGTTTGAGAGCAGCATGGGCTACATAGTAAACATCAGATCAAACTGGTTAAAAAGTAAAACCACACCTGTCAAAACAATCAACCAGGGGCTGGAGAGATAATTTACCCCAGGTAAGAATACTGGCTGCTCTTCCAGAGGAGCGAGTTCATTTCCCAGCACCCACATGGCACCTCACAACCATAACTCCAGTTCCAGTTAATCCTATGTGTTCTTCTGCCCCCACGGGCACTGCACACATAGTACACACACATAAATGCAGACATAACACCCATACACATAAAGAAATTTTAAAAGAAAAAAGAAACCAATTAATAGTAGCCAAAAAAATACTGAATTATTATAATACCTGACCTAAAATTATTTTATAGTACCATAAAAACATGGTCCCAGAATTAAAACAGATAAGTACAATGTACTAAAACACAGAACCCAAAATATACCCCACAGCTACCACCACATTTATGACAAAAGTTAAAAAACATGCATGGAAAAAAATCCTCCTAAAAAATAAATGGTACTGAAAAACTGAATATTCTCATGCAGAAATAATTAGATTCCTATCTCTCACATTGCACAAAAAAAAAGTTTATAGTGGATCACAGAACTTAATTTAAGATCTGAAGCACTGAAATGTTGAAGTATAGGAAAAATACTTCCAAAGGGGGGGGGGTGGATTACTTTCTGAAAATGACCTCAAAACATGAAATTGAAAAGCTTCTGCACAGCAAAGGGAACAATCATCTGTACTAATAGACAAGGCAAAGAATGGGCCTAGGGTGGGAAACCACTGCCAACTATACCTTACACACAGCCTTCCAATTAATACTGAATGGACAGCTCAAAACAGTGGAACCAGAGGGATGGTTCAGCAGTTCTTCCTGAGGACCCAGGTTCAGTACCAACCCACCTGGCAACTCCCAAGGTATCCATCATCCTCTCTGGTCCCCAGGAGCACTTCATGCACACAGTGTAGACAAACACGCAGGCAGAACCCAAACACATAAAATAAGAATAATAATAATTTTAAAGACATACATATTTGAAAATAAAATGTTTGACAACCTTAGACATTGGGGAAATAATACAATAATGCTGAGATGACTAACACAAAGAGAACAGTAACAAAAACATGCTGACATGTGGGGGAGGGTAACCCCTCCAATGCTGGCAGAAAAATAAGCAAGTATAGCCACTATAGAAATCACTGTTCAGGTTTCTCAAAATACTAAAAAAAAACTAAACTGTTACCTGACCTAGAGATAACTTTCCTGGGCATATAGTGGAAAAGAAAACGTATAGAGAAAGATTATACCGTAGACTTACATATCACAGAGCTGTTTACCCAAGAGATAAAACTAGCTCTACGATAGATATCTCATAAACTGATAAACACATAGAGAAAATGTGATTTGCGTACACAATGGAATTTTATTCATCTCAGAAAACAGAAATCCAAACATTTACAGGAAAACAGAGTCTGCAATAGTTTTAAACAAGATAACTCAGACTCAGGAAGTCTTGATCCTAGAATTTAATCTTTTATTTATTTATTTATTTATTTATTTATTTATTTATTATGTATACAACATTTTGCCTCCATGTATGCCCCCACACCAGAGGAGTGCACTAGATCTCATTACAGATGGTTGTGAGCCACCATGTGGTTGCTGGGAATTGAACTCAGGACCTCTGGAAGAACATCCAGTGCTCTTAACCACTGAGCCAATGTTCTAGTAAGACAGAATATGATACCAGATGAATCCATTTGCCTATGCAGTGGAAAGAGGTATGAAGGAAATGGTAGCTGTAACTAACACACTAAGACAGGGTAAACCACTCCTAAGCATCATTTCAAGGTAGTAGTATATTAAGGACTATGCCATAGAGACTAGTTTAACAATCCAAAGCAGTAAGGAGGCAGAATTTTCTATTAATCCAAAGAAGAATCTGAAGCTCGCTGAATAAGACTACTCCACATACATCATACATCAACCAGACTTCATACATAATCAAAATACTGAAACAGACCATGCCACCTCTACTCAAGAGAAAGCTGAAATGACTACAGAAATATCAGATAGTCAGACTGTCAAAGCACAGAATATGAGCAAGGTACAAAGTGTAATAACGAAGGGTCAATCCAACACAGAAACAAAATACTACACATTCACAAACCTAGTCACATTACTTCAAAATAATTAAAGCAAAGACACAGTTTCACAAAGAAAGAGAATCTGTGTTCCCAATGGCTGAGCAATTTGAGTATATGATTCATGGTAGTTATTAAAGGGAGACAGAAAAATCAAGAAAGGCTAAGTGAAAGACTTGAATATTATCAAACAAATCAGCCTAACAAACAAGAGAAAAGTGAAATTAAGTAGGCAAACAGCAGCTGACAGAGCTCAGGAAACTAAAATAATCAGAAACCGAATAAAGCACCCCTAAAAGTCATTTATTCCAAGAAAATATTGGGCTGGGTTGCACAGATTTATAACCCCAGGGACACAGGGACATAGGTATATAAGTGGAGGTGGGGATCAGCTGGTAGATGCTTGCTTGGCAGCTACAAACCGTTCCATCCCCAGCATTTGTAAACCAGGGGTAGTACATCCCTGTAATCTCAATACTGTAAAAGTAGAAGCAAAAGATCAGACTGTCCATTACACAGTAATTTCAAGGCCAGCCTTGTCTACATGTCTTAAAAAAATGGTGATGTCATTCGCCTATAGCTAAATACTCATATTTAGTAAAGTCTCAAACACTGAACTCAGTCCTTCGTTTCAAAACATTAAAGCAAATTATACTGATAGTGAACACCTGGGACACAAAGGAACACATTTCAAAATTTAAAGAATTAATTTAAATTAAGAATGTCCTGGACAACAGGCATAGTGGGTAAAAGAAAAGTAACTACTACATTGGCCTCAAGATTGAGTTCAATTTCCAGAACCCAGTAAAGGGTAGATGCAGTGGTGAGAGTCTACAAGCCCAGCATTCCTGTGGTGACATGAATGGCAGGACAGGAGACGTCAGCCAGAAACTCACAGGCCAGGTGCCCTGAGTATGCAATCAACAATACAGGAGACAAGGAGTCCATACATGTACTGTGGCATGCGTGTACCCACAATCACATACATCAAGAGAAACAAAATGAACATTTACAAATTAGAAAAAAGGAGAATGTCCAGTTAATTAGAGTGGTCCAAGCTGAGAAAGAATGGAAGAAAATATTTGTAAATAATACAGTCAATCAATTACAGACAACTCCTCCTCATCTCCAAGAAGAACCTGTCACAAAGGCAAACAGCAACCTGATAGACAGGATGGGAATTCTCAGACCTTCCTGCCTTAAATTCTGTGACTTTAACGTAAGCTACCTGTCAAGGCACCCACTATTTATCATCTTCTTTTAAACGAAGAAACATTTTAGCTTCTAAACAACCCACCCATACATCAAGTCAGCCCAAGTGTCTCATACACCATGCATATGAGAGCTTGCTTTATAACTGTTTTAAAGAGCCATGGCTCCAGGCATGACCAGCTGTTTAAAACCTTTTATTCTCATTACGAGCCAGAGCAAACTGCTGTTCTCAATGAGGAATTGGAATGAATATAACTGGTCTCCTTTTCCATAGAAAATGGAGGTTTAGAGCCAGCAGCAGATATCCATGTCTGTGGTCTCAGCATCTTAAGGCAGTGGTTCTGAGGCCAGCCTCAGTGTCATAGTGAGATGCTCCCTCACAAAGGCTTCAAATGGCTACCTGGCTCATGACACCGGGTGCAATTACTTTGCAATGTTCTACAATTGCTTAACTAATACAAGACAGCTACTCAAAGTCTCACCACCCTTGAACGCAGGCACTGGCAAACTGTGACCATGGGCCACATCCAAACTGTTTTTCTATGTTCTCTGAGCTGAGAATGGTTTTACATTTTTAAGTGACAAGGGAACAAATGAATATGAAAATAGTATGAACTTCAATTTTAGTGTCTATCATGAATAGAATTCTTGGAGCAGAGCCACATCTATTCATTTAAATACTCTTTACGGATGTTTCCCAATATACCAGTGACTTAAGTAACTATCACAAATACCTGCACTATGTGACTGGCCCTTACTTAACCCAATGTGCTGCCTCTGGTCTGTAATTACTCTAGGAAAATAAATTCTGAAGCAGAAATCTATGGAACTATAGCAACCCAGGATATCTACTTTGAGAACATGACATGTAAACCAGGCTACCCAATTCGGTCACCAAAGTAAAGCACAATTGCTTTTCTCATCTGCTCAATAGCAAAGTAGACAGATCAAACTAGAAGTGTCAAGTGTCTAGTTGGTGCACAGTATTAAAATTAAGTCACTATGATTTTTAGGTTTTCTTCCATTTGATTAAAATATACTTACCTCATTTCTCCCTCTCTCCTACCTTCCCATGTCTGTCTCATGCCATTCATGGCCTCCTCTTTTTTTAACCAATGTTGTTCATATACATACAGTATTACTTTGTTCTCTCCTGCTGTGATAAACACCATAACCAAAAGGATCTAGGAAAGGAAAGCGTTCTTACAGTTGTGGTCCACCATGAAGGGAAGTCAGGGCAGAAATATGGATGCAAGAACTGATGCAGAAACCATGAAGGACTGCTTGCTAACATGCTCCCCATGGTTTATTTTACTTCTTTCTTATACAAGCCAAGACCACTAGCCCAAGGTTGGCACTGACCACAGTGGGTTGGGCCCTCCCATGTCAATCATTAAAAACAAAATGCTCCCGATTTGCCTACATGCCAATATGATGAGAGATACTTTCTCAATTGAGGTTCCTTCTTCCCAGATGATCCTAGCATGTGTCAAACTCACAAAAACAAAACAAACAAACAAAAAC
The DNA here is from genome assembly GCA_028555095.1 of Dicrostonyx torquatus. NCBI lineage: Eukaryota > Metazoa > Chordata > Mammalia > Rodentia > Cricetidae > Dicrostonyx > Dicrostonyx torquatus. The sequence continues at coordinate 1,404,608 of JAQHUG010000314.1, forward strand.
TAGCCAGCACATATAAATGACTAAACACACACACACACACACACAAAAAAAAAAAAAAACTCACTGAGTCTGTTCAGTGTTTCTAGGGATCAGAAAAAGCCAAGTGAAGTTCTGAGTGAATGTACGTTGTCAGCATATACCAACCATGTCAAGGACCTAGCCTTGACCCATGATGGCATGGTGAAGACTTCCTATGACTTATGTAGATGTTGATAGCATGTGCAGAAAATGTGCACCATAGCATTCTCTCCCAACAGCCTGCAGACTGCTCCATCACAGAGACTGCTTCTACTTACATTAGCTAAAGCTGTCTCCTTGTTCCAGCTCTATACCACCCATCTTTCCTCCCTATTTATCTGTGATTACCCCCTCCTGTTCAATTGTATGCAATAACTCACCCCCCTCCACATGCAGGCAACACCTGCCTCATCTAGCATGGCTCCAGAGTCATGGCTGGACCTAAGTGGGGCACCAAAGGAATGAAAGAAGACAAACAGAAGGATACAAGGACAAAAAAAGCTGTGATCAGGCGCCCATGCTCTCTGCTTAAGAAAGTGAAGCACCCAAGATGCTCACTGCAGGGAGGAGGGTGGATATTTTCTGGAGCTATAGACAACCCTGGCTGAGCACCATACTCTACAGAACAGTAGACAGTCACTGACAATCCTGAAAACATACAAACCTGGGAGGCACTCTAAACTTCCTAGTCTAGTTCCTGCTGGGATAACAGTTTCACACAAAGTAGTTTAGGCAAGGAAAGGGTATATTGGGATTATACTTCCAGGTCACATTAAATCACTGAAGGACGTCAGGGAAGGAATTCAAAACAGAAACCATGAAGAAATGCTGCTTGTTGGCTCAGTCACATATTCATGTGACTTATATAGCCCACGACAACATGCCTAGGGCAGGCATGCTAACTAGGATGCATCCTGAAAGTAGTGCTGTGCAAGGAAGAATTCTTCTATAAACAAGTAAATACAAAACAAGAATAGACACATCCATCTAAACAAGTAATACCTCTAAAGGACGTCTTCCCACCTCCAAACTGAAACTATAGAAAAGACAATGTTCTCTGAAGTCACTAGAATTCAAGACGGGGGAGGGTTCCAATAGTGAAGTACATCCCAAGAATGATGTACAAGGCCTGAAAAGTGAAGGTAGGAGAATCCCAACATCAAGGTATCTTTGGCTACACAAGTTAGAGGCAAGCATGGGCTATGAGTCCCTGTCTTTAAAAACAAAACAAACCACACAAACAAAAATATCCTCAGTGAGGCACTGACTCATGTTTGTAAGTCCATGTCACAGCAGCACCATATCCATTTTCTACTTTCTCATAAAGTATAAACAGCATTCCTTGTCAAGGCCATGCTGCACCCTGGGGAACCGTAAATTCCAGATCATATTGAGTCACAGGATGAGGCAAAGCACCAAAGAAGAGAGATTCTACTAGATGTTTTAGATAGTCTGCTCCCAAATTCGAATCACTGCATTCGTATTTTGGTTTTTCAGACAGATTTTTCGTTCTGTAGCCCAGGCTGGCCTTGAAGCAATCTTTCTGCATCAGCAAAGAAAACACTCATTTCCCAACCTATGTGAACAAACAAGCCCCTTGAAATTACAGAAATGGTAAATACGCACTTCAGTGATATTGCAGTACGCATTTTATAAAGAGTCCTCAATTTAAAATAAGAGCACATCTAACACTCCTTTACAATGGCTGCATGATTTTTAAAAAATGCTAAGAAAATGTTAAGTATTGTAATATATCATGGCCAAGTCTGGTTACAGTAGCTGCTACTTGACAACACCATCCCACTCACAGCAGCACCATATCCATTTTCTACTTTCTCATAAAGTATAAACAGCATTCCTTGTCAAGAGTAGAGACACAAGTCCCGAGCAACGAGGAGAATGAAGAATGATGCCAACAAATCCTCAGCGCCGTAGCGCCGTCACTAAGTATGAGAGCCGCTAGCTCAAGAGGTTGAGCCCGTTGCTCTACCGGTCACAAAGAAGTGCTCCCAGGCACAGAAGCACAGCAAGGCAGTGTCTACTTAGCTTTGGGAAACAAACTAGTTGGAACACCCTGTTTCAAGACAGTAATCATGCACCTGCTAGTTCCAGGTCAGTATATTTACCTGTTTAAAAGTTGCAAATGCTTGACCAATAGTACAAGTTCACAATATGTTCATGTTTCAGCCTCACAGATCAAACATAACTTAAAACATGGAAGATTTGCATGTGACACTTAACGTGAAAGAGGGGGAAAAGGAAGGGCAGAAGAAATCAGAGCGAATGCTTCCTCTTGGTGACCTCTAAGCCACAAGGCAGCTGGAAATTGGCTTTGCTGCTTTGGGCCCTGCTAAGTACTATTCCCAGACTTTGGGGAGGACTCAAGTTCAGAACTACTTCCTCTAGGTTCCTCCCTCTTTCCTCTTCCATTTCCAACTTCAGGACGTGCCCCAGCACTCAGGTTTCACGGATGCATTTCCATACATCTCCTTTTTCATCAAGCTCTCGTTAAACATCTCTAAAGACTTAAGAGATTTTCTAGAATACAAATGAAGTATATAGTGAGCACTAACCAAGTCAACACAAGATTGTACATACATGAACACCAGCAATATTGGAGCCTGCTTTCCTACAGCTTCCTCACATTTCTATGGACACCATGGGTTTTCTTTCCTTTGGAATTTTAGGACAGGGTCTTCTACTTCTGGTGTAGGAGGTCCTTCTGCAAACTGTATTGCTTTCATTGGTTGAATAAAGAAAACTGCCTTGGCCTTTTGATAGGGCAGAAATCAGGTAGGCGGCATACACAGGATGGAATGCTGGGAAGAAGGGAAGTGTGGGAAACGCCATGCCTCTCCTGCCCAAGACGGATGCTGGTTAGACTCATGCTGGTAAGCCACAGTCAAGTGCGATACACATTAATGGAGATGGGTTAAACTAATATGTGAGAGTTAGCCAATAAGGGGCTGGAGATAATGGGCCAGGCGGTATTTCAATGAATACAGTTTCTGTGTAATTATTTCGGGTATAAGCTAGCCGGGAACAAAAGCAGGCCTGTGGCTGGGAGCTGGGTGCTGGGAACACAGCCCACTCCTCTTACTACATATTTCCACTGCTCAGTAGCCGATCTTGCCTTCACCTACTACATGCTAAGATTATAGGCATATGCCTTACCAGCTGGCTAACTCCATTTCTCAATTAATAAAATGCACAGACAAGATTCTTAACAGTAGCCAAGGAAAACCCCACAAAGGAAAATCTGATAAGAAAAATACCAGTACCCTATGAATGTGACTGCCAGTGGGGACTGACTGAGAAGCCAATGATAATGGCACCGGGACCTAGCTCTTCTGCATGTATTGGCTTTTTGGGAACTAATTCTGTATGGATGCACATCTTCCTAGACCGAGATGGAGGGGGGAGGGCCTTGGGCTTCCCATAGGGCAGGGTATCCTGCCACATCTTAAGGAAGCAGGGGGAAGGTGGTGGGGTAGTAGGGGAGCAGGAGGGACGGGAACAAGGGGAGTAATGTTAATTTTTCTTTTAACAATAAAAAAAAAGAAAAGAAAAGAAAAGAAAAATACCAGTATCATCCCCCTGAGCAGCACGGAGCAGGGCTGTGAATATTTAGAAGGCAGTAAACAATTTAGCTACATGTATGAATGGAGTTTATTTGTAGTTTGGCCTTCTCTATATGACATGCAAAGTACAGTTATTAACAAGATATTCTGACTTTTTTAAGCTTAGGACAATACACTGTAAGGAAAATAATTTGGAAGAGAATGCCTTATTTTAATTTCATAGCATTCTTTAACTGAAGAAATTTATAATTACTGTTCAGTGACCAGTGTCAGAATGTGCAGACAATAGTCAGAATGTGACCTGAACCAAAAGTGAGCCTCTCAAAGTCACAGACACGGAGATTAAAGGGAAGAAGAATTCAGGGACTACAGAATCTGAAACATTTGCCAAGATTCCCAAGTCTAGAATGGACAAACACACCCACACACAGACTAGCTCTTCAACTGCAGACTCACCTTAAGAGTCTTGCACCAGCAGAATTTTCTCTTTACAGATTCATTTAAGAAGCATTCCCAACTACAATGCTATATTGCATGAAGCAAAGTAGACAAACGCACTGGTAGTTCCAAAGTGGACACTTTTATCATTCATTCATATTTTCTCTCTCACATATATACAAGAGTAGTATGCAATACAAAATGCTAAATTAAGCCTGGCATGGTGGGCCCAGTAGTTGGCAGCTAGATGAAGCTAGTCTGAGTTACTTGAAGATATCTAGCCTAAAAATAATAAAACAGCAAAAAATTTTTAAAAAAATAAGAAAAACAGAATATGCTAAATTTATGGTATTAAGACCCTACGTAAATGATAAAAAATGGTATTAACCCAATATAGCAACTTTCTTGTTTTATAAAGCTTTTTAGAATAACCAACTGTCTGACACAGCACTAGGTTCAATATAATCATCTCAAACTAGGGGATTTTCAAATGGATGCTGCACAACTCAGAAAAGGCAAGACAGAATTCCCTAACTGCGACCAAAGTTTCTGTTTAAGCTGCTGAGATTTTGGACAAACAAGCTTTAAAGAGACTATAACATACCATAATGAGCTAACTGAATTTGTGATCAAAAAATTTAAAAAAAAAACCTTTAAATTATTGCAGGTTCCATCCTGCAATCTGAACACCATGAACCAATGAGACAGGCCAGCAGGTAAGAGTATTTGCTGCCAAGCCTGGTGACCTAAGTTCCACCCGTGATAAAAAGATCTCAGACCTCCACAAATACAGTGGGATGCAGATCACTGAACGAGTGCATAAGTACATACACTAAAAATATAATCCCTTGTAACACTTTTTAAAGAATCATGTACCAACAATAAACAAATGAAGAGATCTCACATCATTTGTCATGAAAGCAATTCAAAGTCGGTGTATACACAGAGACACACACACACACAAGACAGATGGAAGTACTAAGTGTGAACCAAAGCATGGAGCAGCCAGAGAGCTCATATACTGACAGCCGCTATGCGGTTTGTGCAGCCACCTTGAGGACCCTCGGCAGCTATTCACTCAAGTTTAACAGACTATTTCTACAGCCCATCAGTTCCATGTCTAATCTATAACACTAACACACAATAGTTTCACCCACAATAGCCCAAAACAGAAATCCAAAGCATCATTTCTAAAATTCAAAATATCATTTCTATAACAAGGACAATACCAAAGAGTGCAGGTACCATGAGTCCCAGTACAGCCTTCGCAGGACCACGGTCACAGCAGTGCTGACTGAGTTCACTCAACTCCTGAAAGCAATACCAACGACCAGGACAACTGGTCGGTCACACACAGAGCTCAAACCCAGGAGAAGGGTTTTCTCTCTCTCAACCCTATGAAGTCACATGACTATTGTTTACCTGCACCATCCTTAAGTCAATTTTTGATCAACTGATACAGATGCAAGTCTGTGCAAATGGCCCAGTAATTGTTCAAAGTATTTGTCATTAAAAGGAATCAAAGCAATCACATAAGTCTAGTTGTTAAGTGCTCCAAAGTCACCCCAACAAAAGATGCCACTATACTGGAAAACTATCTACTGTCCCCATGTGAAGAGACATCATGGGAACAAAATGGCAAATACCATCTAGTTCAGTCCATATAGTTAGTAGGCTGCTATGCTCTGTGCTTTCTACTCCAGAAGGTCATCTTACTCCTGCACACAAGAAGCTCCTGATGACCAGTACTGATGGGTAAATGGCACCACAGGCTACACTACCACCAAGGCCAGTCTGACCAGCTCAGGCAATGTCACCAAGTCCAGTCTGACGCTATCTCCAAGATCTAGGTGGAAAGGAAACAGTGCTGCTCACCAAGTCTGCCTCTAAGAAGCCATCACTCATCTTATGAAACACATAGGAGCCAGATATGGTAGTGCATTCTTGTAATACCAATATACAGGAGGTAGAAACAGAAGGACTTTAAATTCACATTGGCCTGGGCAACATGAAATACTGTGTGTCCTGAGTTCAATTCCCAGCAACCACATGGTGGCTCACAACCATCTGTAATGAGATCTGGTGTCCTCTTCTGGCCTGCAGGCAGGGAGGCTGAACACTGTGTACATAATAAATAAATCCTTAAAAAAAAATAAAAAAGAAATAACAACAAATTGTCTCTGGGCAGAAGAACCAAGCTCCAATTAGGGCTTTTAAACAAGACAAAGCAAAACATAGCTTGGGCGGGATGGCATTCCTTCTATGAGGTGGTTACCTCCCTCTTAACAGCCAGACTAATTTCACTACTGTGGTCCACAGCAATGAATTCAAAACTTGCAGGGGGAAAAAGACAAAAGAAAAAAAAAATCTGGAAAGAGAGAGGTGGGGTGAGAGAGAACACTGCTTGCCACAACACAGTAACACAGCAAAGCCCCAGCTACCTAAAAAACTGAAGGACAGCTGGGTTTTGTTTGTTTTTGTTTTTGTTTTCAAGACAGGGTTTCTCTGTAGCTTTGGAGCCTGTCCTGGAACTAGCTCTTGTAGACCAGGCTGGCCTCGAACTCACAGAGATCCACCTGCCTCTGCCTCCTGAGTGCTGGGATTAAAGGTGTGCGCCACTGCCGCCTGGCAGGAGAGCTACTTTTGTACAGCCTGGGCAACATAAAAGTAGTATAAGTCAAAGAGCTACACTCATAGCTTGTAGGGAGCACAGGTCTAGCGTGGTTAGTGTGGTGGGAAGATGAAAGCCCTGCTAAAGCAGCAATGCAGTCTTCATCTGGTTGGTCCCAATACAGGTAAAAAATGCATTTTAAAAAGTCATGCATGGACATATGATTTTTAAGGGGGTGTAGTGGGGCTGGCTGGTTAACTGATTTTGAGACCAGTCTCACTACCCAGTACATGCTACCCTAGAATTATACGTGATTCTCTCTCATGCCTCAGCCTCCAGTTTGGGATGATTACCAGCATAAGCCCTATGTCTGATTGGTCACACACTGCTTTAGGTGCAGAGAAGGAAAACTGAATATGCATGTGGCCTGAGGGAAGGAGGGTAAAGAACACAGGATACAGTGGGGCAGTCAAAGCTGAACAACTACCATCTGTTCATCTTACTAAAGTATGACACTGACTGAGCCACACATGTGTGACCAGCACTCTCCATTGCACAGGGCAGCAAAAAGACCCTCAGAGCTACCAAAGCAGAGGGCAACACCATGCTCTTGGACTTCCCAGCCTGAGAGGCAGGAGCCAAAAAAAACTTTAATATTAACAAATTGCCCAGTGGGTGAAACAGAAAATGCAAGTAACAGATAAGAAAGGGATCATCCTACCTCCTACCTCTACAACTGTCCTTTGTTGTTGCTGTTAGGAATGTTTTTGTTTTTTTGTTTGTTTGTTTTTCTTTTTAGTTTTATTGAGCTATATATTTTTCTCTGCTCCCCTCCCCTTCTGCCCTCTCCTATGGTCCTCATGCTTCCAATATACTCAGCAGATCTTGTCATTTTCTACTTCCCATGTAGATTAGATCCATGTATGTCTCTCTTAGGGTCCTCTTTGTTGTCTAGGTTCTCTAGGATTGTGATTTGTAGGCTGCCTTTTCTTTGCTTTGTATCTAAAAGACACTTATGAGTATGTACATATTATATTTGTCTTTCTGGGTCTGGGTTATCTTGCTCAATATGATGTTTTTAGAGCCATCCATTTACCTGCAAATTTCAAGATGTCATTATTTTCTTCCATTGTGTAGTACTCCATTGTATAAATGTACCACATTCTCCTTATCCACTCTTAGGTCCAGGGGCATTTAGGTTGTTTCTAAGTCCTGGCTATGACAAACAATGCTGTGCTACAACTGTTCTCACTCCAAACCTAAAACTCTCACAAAATAAAATAAATTCACAATACCAAACTTGCAGGACAAAGGTGCATAATTATAATCAAGTATAAAAGATAACTTGGGGGAAAAAAAAATAAGATCCTTAGGAAAAGGCTACAGCTGTAGTGCTGAGGCAGAGCATCCGCCTCATGGGCACACTCCAAAGAGAAAAACAGACTTTTAAACTAGGTATGGTAGCAGTCTGTAATCCCCAGCACTTAGGAGGTGAAGGTAGGAAGACCACTAAAGTCATCCTCAAAGGCATCCTCAGCTACATATCAATCAAATTCAAGGCCATCATGAAACACATCATCTAAAAAAAATTATTTTAACGTGACTAACCTAGACCTCAGTAACAATAAGCAGTCTAGAATCAGTTCCAAGCTCTCTAAGGCTAATCTCAAATTAATGCTGTTTAAGGACCCTTAGTTAAGGCATTTAAATGCAAGGAGTTCTCACTGTCCAGCACTCTCAATCTTTCTTTTCCTGCTCCCCCAGAAATGGAAGCGCAGTGCAAGCTAGAAAGCACAGTCAACAATGAGTTCTTTCTCCACCACTTTCTTAATTCCCTATTGCTTATAACTGTTTACAATTTCATAAATGTATATACTATATTCCAACTACTCTAACCCACATCCTCACTTGACACCCTACCTGTCAACTCCCTGTCCCCACTAGCTTCTTCCCTACAGTGCCTTTCCCAATTTCTTATCTTGTTTTATTTTGTGACCCACTGAGTTTAATGAGGAGCTTGGATGCAGAAGTACCCAATAGAGGCTGGTAGGTTCCCAATGCTTTCTACAGACATCGGAACACATGTTGCATGACAGCCAGAATATGTGTCCTCATCCACACCTACCACACTGTACCAAATCAACTTCCTTACTCTTCACAATCAGTGTCCCTTCCCTACCTCATACTACACACATAGCTGAAACCAGGCTGTTTGCTTAGAACAATCCTCCCCAGCTACCTCTCACAGAAAATGCCCTCTGGCAGAGGAGAGGCTCACCTGCCTCCTGCTCCTTCCTCCTTCCCCTCACAAACTTGTACTAGACATAAACTAAACCATGGCCAGAAAAGACCAAGCTGGCACATTTATGCCAACACCCTCCTTCCTTCCTCTTTCCTCCTCATACATCACTCACACTTGGTGACTACAAAATACTTTAGCACGTGCAGACTACCAATTAGAAGGCCAGCTCCTGAAACTTTCAGTATTTAAAAGATTACACACACCTACAAAAAAGTGATTTGGCTTTAAAAATTACAAATGCAGAAAATTTTCTCAAATTATTTAATATATTCTAAACAGTATACACAGAGCAAGGTGAAACCTTAATGCTAAAAAAAAATGGTTGGGGGGTGATTTAAAAAAAAACTGGTTTGATTTTCAAAACCATTCTGCCAACATGCATTACAGGAAAAAAAAAATCATTCTCAACCACGAATTTGTCTGGTTAGTATTTCTTTTAGTAGTCTCTACAGTTTAAGAGGATATGACTAACGTCTCTGAAATCCTCATATATTAACTAATACAAGTTTCTTTTCAGCTAGTTATGCATTTTTCTTTTAGGCTAATTCTAACCAATGTGTCCAAGAAATGTATTAGTACTGCACATCATCCATGTAATCTCATCAACATGCTTAGTCATATATGTAATTAAAGGGCTGAGAGTAATGAGATGGAGAGCCAACTCACAGTCCAAGGTGTTAAAATGAAGCAAATGAGATTCAAAAGAGGCAGCCAGATGTGGTGGCTCCCCGAAAGTTCCTAGCAGGACGGTGAAGGTTGTAAAGGCATCACCTCAAGTTTGAGGTTAGCCTGGGCTACAGAGTGAGGTACAGGTCACCTTGGACTACAGAGTGAAACCCCAACTGAAAAACACAAAAGAACAACCAGCAAGTGGTGGTGCATGCCTTTAAATCCTTCCACTCGGGAAGCAGAGGCAGGCAGATCTCTGAGTATGAGGCCACTCTTGTCTACAGAGTGAGTTCCTGGACAGCCGGAGCTGCACAGGAAAACCTTGTCTCTAAAAAATAACAAAAATAAAAATTTTTTAAAAAAAAAGGAAAAGAAAATCTAAGCCTGGTGCTCAGCATCCATGTCAGGTGGCTTAACTCCTCCACAAGAGGCTCCAAGGCCTCTGGTCTCCAAATGAACACATGCACTCACATGGGCAAACACACACACAGAAATAAATACATACACATAGTACAAAACAGAATAAATCAGATTTACTTACTCAGAAATTACAATGTCACCACTATTTGTAAAGAGCGCTCACTACCCTCCCCTAGGTGCCTTCATTATCACTATATCCCTACGGTGGAGCTCATTCCGAGGATAGTCCCTGTCAGCATCGCACGGCTGACACAGACTGAAGAAAATTACAATTACTATCAAAAATTTTACAAAAACTTACCAAAAATATTACAACTAGTCCCTTGGCTTCCATTTTAAAAATAGGTTCATTTGAAAAAGCTGGGTGGCAGAGGTGAAGAGACACGTGTCATTCGCAGGGATTATTTTGCAGGTAAAGTAAAAAAGTCATATTCAGATACTGCCACACTTCCCAGTCTGTGAAGGGCCAGACTGCTAGGAAGGAGGAAAAGCAGCGAGGCTGCTTTAGTCCAGACATTCCTGGTGCTCTGACAGGCCAGGTCTGACGTTGAGATGCCTAGCTGGTCCAGTGCTCCTCCCACAGGGGAGTAATGCAGCAAGACTTCTGGATTCCGCATCCCAATGAGGCTGCTTTTTGAATCAAACCAAAAGCTTGTTCGGGGCTTCTATAGCACAACTCCTCTGAGTTCTTTCTGACTCACTGCCAACTTTAGATAGTAGATCAGAGCTAGCCATCACCACTCACAGGTAAACGTAGCTAAGAGTAAACAACAAAATTTCCTCAGCTCACTTCAATGTAACTAGTGGTATCTAGCCTACCTCCTATTAGTGAGAAAAATGAAACGTATCTTATTAAAATCTACTATCTTGGCACAAATATTTTAGTATCAGTTCATCAACTATCCCTACTAAACTAAACACCTACAGGTCCTGTTCCAAGTACTGGGGAGAGTCACAAGGAAGACAGAACCCATCTCTATTCTCATCAGGTTTAAATTATGCAGAAAGGGGGTGGAGAAAACAATGGAGGAAGAATTTTGAGGTGAAATGAGTAATATAAAATGGTCACATGGATGAGCCATTCATGTACATGCCAGTCTCATGGCACAGCAAGGATGAAGAACACAGAGGTTACGATGAGGAGGGAGCAAGCATGTCCTTGGGTATGGACTGCCAAGGCTGGCCAAGCACTACCAGAAGGGAAGGTACTGTGAAGTAAGATATATGCAGGGAGGGGAAGGTGTACTCACTAAATAGTAACTGCCCCCACTTTGGTTTAATTTTTTATTAACATTGTGTTTTTTGTTCTGAGCCATAGTTTCACGTGACTTGAAATTGCTCTGTAGTCAAGACTAGCCTTGAACTGCTTCCACCTCCAAAGTGTTAGGATTACAGGTATGGACCACCACTCTCAGCCTTTTGTTGTTGGCTGGCTTTTGGGAACTAAACTTCACTATGGAGTCCTTGCTACCCATGGCTCACTATGTAGAGCAGGCTGTTCAGGCTAGCTACTAGTTGCATTCCTCCTTCTGACTGCCGTGTTGACATTACAGATGCAGTCCTCTGAGAAAACAGAAAGGGAAGGTGACTGACCTCACTGGACAACTCCGTGGTGCCAGTCAATATACATAAAGGTGTTTTCTGCTGTACATTACAAAAACAATACAGATTAGTGGAAAATTTCAATTTATGCAAAGTCCAAGGCTGAAGACAACAGGAGTTTAATAAGGGGAAAACAGGACATTCAAAATCCATACAAACTTTATAACAAAATATTACCAAAATCAGCAATCCAAATTAAAATGCTAATAAAAATTATAGTGGCTAACTTCTCATGAGAAAAATATTCAACTTCAGGTAGAAAAACAAAAAACTAAAAGAATTAAAGAATATTTGCTGCTAAATTAGACTTGAACACAATACAACCCCAGGGTCACCAATACGGTGAGACAAAAGAGCCTGGAGCCTGTGGGGTGATCTCAGCACCGGAAGGCAGAGGCTGGGGCCAGCCAGGACTACAGCGTGGGACTCACTCTCAAAAAAGAAACGGGGGCAGGGGTGGACACCGAAAAGATGACCAGCCAAACTCCTCCAAAAGGAAAAACTCAGTAACCTCCAAGTTCAGGAATGCTACTCAGGCAAACCAAGAGTAGGGGAGGACAAAGGAGGCAGAGCAACTGTCTTACAGCTGCATAACTTCCGTTTCCACACCCTAGACCACTCTTTTGAGCCTGTCTTCAGTTGCCCACTCTACTTAAACCCATGAGAAATATGAAGTATTTTGCAAATAAAGGAAAGGAAATTGGTAAATCAAATTTTTCCAAATTTTTCTTTATTGCAAACTCACCCAGCAGCTTTCTTCACACTATCCACACCATAGCCATTAAGTTATACCATGGACACACACACTTTTGTTAACACTATTCATTTGTGTATATATGTGATATCACATATGCATGTGGGCACAAAAGTGCCACAGTGCACACCTGCAGGTCAGAGGACAATGTTGTGGAGTCATTTCTCTCAGGTTTTGGTGGTAAGCACTAAGTCACCTCACTGGCCCACATCATGTTTGTCCAAAGATAATAAACTATTGTCCCAGGATGGAGGGGGGCACTTTTCAACTTGTAGAAATCATTTGATGCCTCTTTGTCAGACCAGTGTATCCATCCAGAAGACTGATGGAGTCATCCAGGAAAACACACAAGAAAGTCAAAGGAGGCATGAAAGAGGACAGCCAGCTCCACACAGGAGCTGATGGAATGGAGAGAAAGACACAGCCTGAGAAGTAATGAGCTCAAAAGCACGTCTATAAACAAGCAGAGTCTAGCTACTAGGGCTCAAATTACCCACCTGAGGGGGACAGGAGACTACAGAAAGAAGGGCCTCCTGACTGCCATGCCAAACCACAGTGGAAGAAGAGACAGCACAGACTTCTCACTGCAATGCCCATGATGATTTAAAATTTACTGGTGACCATTTTAATTCTTTGCAAATATCAATTACATATTATTTCTAGTAATTACTTTAGTTCATCTGTAAACTAGAAGCCCTGTCTTCTCAAATGCAGATCCGATGCTGAAATGATCAACAAGCTCCCTTCCTACTCCAGATCCTGAAGGCTCAATTCTTACTCTGCCCCCTACTCTCCAGTATCCAAGGTTATGGATTATGTGTGTCAATAGATACGGATGTGGCCAGGTCACCACCTGGGAGTTACTTCTGTTTCTCCCAACTCTGACCCTCTCTGTTCTCCTCCAACTGTCTGGACTAGCTATTCATAATCATGAAGTGAATATGGAGCACGACCATCAGTGCACATCCAACAACAGATGCAAGGAGAAATGCAGTTCCTTACTTGACACAGAAAATGACTGACCAGTCAACAGGAGACAGAATTACTTGTGCAATGCACAGCCTCGAACCCTGCATACACGCCACGGTGAAAGCATGGGCCACAAGAGTGTGTATGGTGAACCAAGAGCTCACATAAAGATGCAAAAAGCAATGCTATAGCAGCATCAGGTAAGGATGTAAATGGAGAAGGGAACTAAAAGAACCAGACTGCAAAGAACAGGGGAGTCAGGAACCAGTGCAGAAGACCAGAAGATGAAGTTGACTCAATTAGTTGTAACTGGTAATCTTAGGTCCAGGTCTTTGTTTCTTTTACCCTAGTTTTGGGACTATTCCTTGCTCTCACAGTATATCTTAAGTTGTTCCCAAGCCAAAAGAAAAGATTCTACAAGTGGCCCAACCTGCACAGCAATTCTAAGTTGTTCATTCCCACTGCCCAGAACTGAAATAATAACACAGAAACTGTATTAATTAAATAACTTTTTTGGCCTATTAGCTCTAGCTTCTTATTGGCTAACTCTTATTTAATTTAACCCATTTCTATTAATCTGTGTACTGTCACATGGCTGTGACTTACCAGCTAAAGTTTTGGTGTCTATCTCTGGCAGGGGGCTACATGTTCTCTCTGACTCCATCCTTCTTTCTCCCAGCATTCAGTTTAGTTTTCCCTGCCTAGCTCTATTCTTTTGCCCTATCAGGCCAAGACAGTTTTCTTTATGAATTAACCAATTGTATTCACAGCATACAAAGGGTAATCCTACATCACCTCCCTTTTCTGTTTAAATAAAAAAGGAAGGTTTTAACTTTAACATAGTAAAATTACATATAACAAGACAGGTATCAAGCAAGAATTACAGTTATAATATTTATATCTACTTTATCTTTTATCATATCTAAGGAAAACTATAACTGTCTATTTTTAAACTCCATCAAAGACTCCAGAAGGATATAATATTACCTAAGTAAACAGTAAGTTCATTGGATGCAACTTCCAAAACTCTAGAATTGACAGAGACTTTTCACTGCCTAGACAGTCACCCAAAGTTCTTCGGTACCATTGGGCCATCCTTCAGCCTACAGGCCCATAGTATCCTGAAGACTTTTCCATAAAGCAGAAAGTTTGAAAGACGGTTTTGCCTCTATTGGCAGTTTGTCAGTCACATTTTCGTGTGTCCTGCAGAACGTCTGGCAGACTCTTTCATGAAGCAGGCACCCCGAAGGATCATCTCACCTTTAGGCAAGTTTAGCAGTCATTTCTCTATGGATCCTGCATGTTCAGTTCATCAAGCAGTCCCATATGGCTAACTCCATAAGGAGCCTCTTCAATGCCCACCTTCCTCTTAAAGTAGTTGGTGCTGCCAGGAGCAGACATGTCTCTGTCATGAAAAGTCCTAACTTCTTATAAAACATTTTAAATGCCATATTCTGTAGTCTTTGAAAGGTTTGAAGAATACATCTCTGCACATCTAGAAAATCTAACATGACTACAAGTCTGACTATTATAGATGATTATCTATTAACCTGTATGTTTAATTATACATTACATTTTTAAATGAGCTGCACAAACACAATACCTTAATCAAGAGCAGAAATATACATATAATAAAATTAACCTTAATTTTGTATCAATAACCAAAATCCACACCAATGCAAATCTCTATAGCATATCCCCCTTTAAATGTAACAGAACATTTATAGACAATATTTACGAATATGGGCGTAGTTCCCACATCAGGGCAGGACATCCAAGCAGAGCCTGATGACCTTATACTTTGAACACCATACATCCAAGGAGCAAGGAACTAACTTAACTAGATCAACCTCTTTACTGTGCCTATATGACTTTCAAAGAGACAAGGTTCTGCAGAGACCAGGAAATCCTCATATTACTTGGAAAAATCTCCCCAATTCAATCTGAGTCGAGTCTGCAGTTTGCCTGTTCTTCAGCAGAGGCTGCAGGTAAAACATGGGTAAAATAAGCGTCCTCAGGAAGGCACCACCTAGCTAAAAGTAAACAACCACACCAACGACATGTCTGCAGATACTTGTTCTAGAAACAAGTGACTACTCACAGATGCCAAAATAGGACTTTCAGAGAAAGCCAGGTATAGTGGCTCACCTATGATGCCAGCACTCAAGAGGTTGAGGCAGGAAGATCAGGAGCTCAGGGCTAGCCTGTGCTACATAAGAAAGTCAAGATGCTTTGTCTATGTTCTATCATGCATAATGTCAACTTTCTTCTCATTCTGATTATAAACTCATAAATAGAAAATTATAATTCCATATCACTTTAAACCCAAGTTCAAAAGTTTGTTGAATTAATAATAAAATAATTATTAAATATTATAATCAATTTATAGGTTTTTAAAGAATGATCACAGGAAATTGGAGAAATGAAGCTGGTATGATGGGAAAGCTTTCTCCCTGCTTGCTCACTTTCATAGTACTGCAAGTTGCTAATAAAGGCTGGAGAAGAAAAGCCATCAGTCTTGTGAACTCTGTGAGCTATAGTAATAACTAGACTGGTTAAGATAGGCCATAGGTCCAACAGTGATATGTTATGGGGGTAGTAAATAGCTTTTTTTCCTCCTCCTTTCTCCCCCCCCCCATTTTTTTTAAACTGGATTCAAGGCCAGTTCCACAGAACGAAACTTTTGCCTGCCACTCTAAGTTTGGCCAAGAACTCACGACTTCAGAGTTCTACACCCCAGGGGTGATATTGCCACCATTACATTGCTAAATCGAAAGTCTATCAAACTACCTCTAGATACTCTAGATACACATATCTATATGTAGATATCAGTGCAGCTCCCAGTCCTCAGACAAGCTTCTCTGCAGTCTATGAGTTAATGCACAGTGAGGGTCTGTGGGGTGCTCAGTCATACAGTTTCCAAGTTCAGGAAATATCAAGGAAAAGTGGGGAGGGAAAAACTTTACCAATGGTGCAGGAGGACTAAGCTAAACAGTGTCTTCTAAGCATTACAGGACTGATGCCCTCAAATTCTCAGCAGACGTGGTTGCTTGTGGAAGGCCTGCCAATATCAACACCAGTCAGCATTCCAGTTTAGGAGAGAGAGAGGCTCATTAGGCCCCAACCCCACCTAAGATGATAATGACAGATGATGGCTTCTAGGAGAGAAAAAAAGTTTTATTTATGGGTAAGTTAACCATTTTCCAGTGGATGGCACCACAATAATGTGTATACAGGCAGCAGAAATTGGACTGAGTAGAAAAAAGAGAATATGAACTTAAGAGAAGGACAAGGGGCTAGATCCAGAAGGAAGTGGAGAAATGGGGAAAAATACAATCAAAGCACAATATAAAATATTATGATGAAATAAACTTCAAAGCAGGGAAAGGGTAAATAAATGGTTTGTGTATGCACAGGGGAGCACATTCATGTAGGGGAGAGAGGTCATCCACCCAATTTTCAAAGACAGAGTAGGGTCTTCTCTCTCACTAAACAAGGACCAGAGGGAGAAGCTGACCAGTAGGCTCCTGCTTCTGCTTCAATACTGGATTTCAAGCGCGTGCCACTATACCCAGCTTTTCACGTGAATGCGAGCAATCCAAACTCAAACCACACATGCCTGTATGGCAAACGTTGTCCTGACTGCATCACCTGCCCAGTCAGCTTAAGCGATGTTTTTAACCTAGACATGATAGTGTACACCTGTAATCCTAGCACCTGAGGAGACTGAAGCAGGAGGATCAGGAGTCTGAGGTCATAGCCTGTGCTACAGAGTAAGACCCTGTCTCAGGCAAACAATTTTTTAAAGACAAACAAGGGCTAGCAAGATAGTAGGTGAAGATGCTTGCCAGGTACGTAACTCCATCCATGAAAATCATGTAAAACTAAGAAAATAACTCCACAAAGTTATCATCTGACTGTAAAATGCACTCAATAGGGTGTGTTCTCTCTCTTTGTGTATAGCATGTACACACACACACACACACACACACACACACACACACACACATCAGAGAGAGACAGAGAGAGGAGTAAAATGTTTTCTTAAAAGAAACAGGAAAAAAAAGAAAATGACTGCAGCACCTGTCACCAGCCCCTTCATGCTTACTCCTTTCCGGTACTTCTGCATACACAGACACGGGTAGTTTCGCGCAGGTTTCTTTCAAGGATTATCAATCACACCAGTACCCTGGAAATGACCGGAAAAAGCAGTGCAACTTACCTCCTAAGGTAGCAACCTTCTTAAAACATCAGTGTTACCAAACTCAGTATAAAGCAACATATTTGGGGAACCACATCCTATAATTCAGAACTTGGGAAGGACTATCAAGTGTTCAATGTCAGCTTCCGCCACATGACAATATACTGGCCAACATCAGAACCTAGCTTTAAAAAACTAAATAAATCAACAACAAAAAAAGCCTACATCTTTCAAACACAACAAAACTCTACATTATCCAATCTTATTCTAAAGTGAACCATAAACAAAAATGAACAATCCCCAAATGCCTTCCTTCTCAGCTATGCAGCTACAGCTGCTGCTGATCCCAAAGGTAAGCAGGCTGAAGAGATGGTTTGCTGGGCCCAGAGTTCAACTTTCAGCAACGACATCAGGTGGCTCTCAACAACACATGACTACACCTCCACCATTCCCTGACCTCAGAGGACACTCAATACACAAACACATAATTTAAAAAGAAAAATGGACTTTCTGAAGGCCAGGAGGCAGTAACTGAGGAATCCTCTTTGCCAAGCCCCAAACTAACCACTTTACCACACATCCTCATTTCAGTCCTCGTAACCAACAAATGAACAAAGAACTACCCTCTATTTCCACTTCCAGACGTGGAAACCAACTCTAATTGTCACATGATCTCACAAAACCATCCACAGATAAATAGGGGTGACAGGAATCACACCAGGACTGCCTGGAGCCAGTTCTTCACACAGTAGCATGCTCGAGAAAAAGCCTGCTGCCAATTCAGACAGACCCTAGCCAGGCTCCAGTTACGTAGGAGACAGCACTGCCTCAGGAAGGCTGACATCTCATTGACGCAGCCGACTTCAGCATGAAAACAGGGCATTCAGCTTGCCCAGCTAAAGCTGAAAATGAGGTACAGAAATAACTGGAAGGCAGGACCCTGCATCAGTAATCTGAAGTGCCACGGATAAGTACAAGTGCCACAACTGTACATGGTCAACTGCAACCAGAACCAGAAAAGGAATACAATTCCCATTGACAGTAAGTACGATCCATGCAGAATCCACACAGCAATATAAATCCTACCAAACCAGAGACTATCATCATCAACTCCCAGCCTAGGAGAACCTGCCTTCACCTGATTGCCAAATCCCTGACAAAATGTACCTTTGAAATAAGACTGCTTACCTGTTTCTGAACAACTAGAACTTTTTACTTCTTTTTTTCTTTTCTTTTTTTTTTTTTTTTCAAGACAGGGTTTCTCTGTCTAGCTTTGGAGCCTGTCGTAGAACTCTCTCTGTAGACCAGGCTGGCCTGGAACTCACAGAGATCCGCCCACCTCTGCCTCCCAAGTGCTGGGATTAAAGGTGTACATCACCACCTCCGGCTGAACTTTTTATTTCTAATTATCAACTTTAAACAGAACTCAAAAATCATAGCTTCATCAACGACCTAATGACCCAGCCACAATAAATACCAAAATGTGGTATGGAGCACAGGCCCTTAATCTCGGCATCTATGAAGCAGAAACAACTGGAATTTCGTGCGTTCAAGGCCAGCCTAGTCAACAAATTCCAGGCTAGCAAGAGCTGTGTACATAGCAAGACTGACTCAAAAGCAAGAAAACAAAACAAAACCCAACAACAACAAAAAAAACCCAACGTTTGATCATATGACAATTCTATTACTGAATCTGAGGGTAAATATGAAGTGCTCTCAGAAATAATGGATCTAGATCTTTCAGAACAGGGGAAAGAAGGGAAAAAAAACAGCAGATCCATCTCCTCAAAAGGAAGCGTGTTTTGAGGTAAGGACTCACCGTACACTCCAGGAATGCCCTGAACTGGCAATCCTCCTGCCTAAGCCTCCTGAATTTGGGAACTGCAGGCATGAGGTGTCATCCTAGCTCTTCCTTCTTCTAATTATCCAAATTAAAAGATTAAAACTTTTTTTCTTTTTCTTTTTAATTTCTGAAACAAAGTCTCACTGGCTTTGTAGACCAGGCTGGCTGTGAACTGAAGAGATCCACATGCCTCTCTGCCCCCACATCCAGCAGGTACACTACCAAGCCTCAAGGTCTGAATTCGATCCCCAGGACCATGTGGAAGGAGAACTGATTGTCCCAAGTTGTCCTTTGACCTCCACACAATGTGCAGCATGGTATGTGTTCCACCCCCAGTAACTACATATATTAGACAAAGTATAATTTTACAAAAGTCTGAGCTGGGCATGGTGATACAAGCCTAAAATCCCAGCATTTAGGAGGCAGAAGAACCCAACACTTCAAGATATATAACAAGACTGGCTGGGCTGACATAAGACTTTGTCTCAAAAAGTAAAAAAATAAAATAAGTAACAGACATGGAGCTGGCAAAGGGCTGACTGATGCCTAGAATCCACACTGTGGAATGACAGCACTAACAAGCTGTCCTCCGACCTCCACTCACGCCCACACCTCACCAGTATCACACAAAAGAAAGGGAATAAACACTTAGTATTTTAACTGACTTCACATTTCAACACAGAAGTAATAAACTGAATTGAATGAGTGAGAAAATCTTAGGTAGTAGATCATTACCTTGATATAAATTTACAGAAGCTAAATGTTTTTTCCTCTGTAACCACAGGTTTTTGGTTTTGTTTTTTTTTTCGGTTTGGGGGGGGGGGCGCGATAATCATCTCTTGAGTTCAATCCCAGCACGGCGAAAACCTAAAAAGGCTAGCAAGTACCTCATGGACAGATAGGCACTTGTCACCAAGCCTGAACACCTGAATACAACAACCAGAAGCACCAGGGCGGAAAGAGACAACTGACTCCTGGGAAGTTGAACTCCACAGGCAAGCAATAACTGTGGGAGTCCACACATCATAAATGTAAAAAATAATAATGGTTCTAATTAAAAATCAAAATAAACTTGTTGGCTTAGCACTGAATCCATGTTAAATTGCTGCCACTGTTCAAGCAAACACACAGTAATAACAAAAGCACAAACTTCTGTAAACCTTCCCTGTCACTGATCACCTCTGCACAACACTCTACTTTCTAGACCACGAAGGAAAAATGAAACCACTAACACCTTTGACCCAGAGCTAATGTAGCAACTATGAGGCCCTGGGGTCCATCCCAGCACTGCACAAATGGAGCATCTGGTGCCCTCCTATAATTCTTGCACTTAGAAGGTGGAGGCAACTCAGACTCAAGATTATCCTCAACTAGACATCCAGATGGAGATCATCCTGGGACTGCAGGGAACTCTGACTCAAAAAAAAAAAGGAATGAAGGGACGAAGAAAGAAAAGAAGGAAAAAATTCACTAAGATTAACATCTAATTCATAAAGGAAAATCACTATACTTATTAAAAATTGAAACGTTTTTACTTAAAACACAGAGAAAGAGCCAGGCATGGTGTCGCACCCTACAATCCCATTATTTGGGAAACAGGCAGGAGAATCAGAGTTCAAAGTCAGTCTGGGTCACATGAGACCTTGGGTATATATGAGAGGAGGGCAAGTGTGAACACCTAGAGCACAATTTCACATAACTACTGAAGTCAGATCCGGTGGATGAATCTGCAACCCAAGTAGTTGGGAGACAAGGCTTGGAGGGTCAGGAGTTCAAGGTCAAACTGCACTAGAAACTTACCACGTCTCTAAACCACAGGCGAAAATAAAATACTCTATTAACATGCTGAAATAATCATCTCTGACTTCATCACCAAGTTCTCCCATGGTTTTAAATTCTACCTCTGCTAGGAAACCCCAGGAGGCGAAGGCTACACTGTGGAGGAAGACTAGACACCACACCTCAACTGGCTGGTGCCCATTCCGCCATTCTTCCTCCAGTACTCAAGCCCGGTCACTGCGGTTTTTTCCTTATCTGAGCACATAGGCTCTAGGGCAGGCCTTGTGTTCATTCTGTGCTATAGTCTCTAAGCAGCGTTCAACGCATTTTGTTCAATTCAAAATCAGGCTGGAAAGCACACATCTTTAAACTCTAAACATTTTGCAAGGACATAACATCAAATTAGTTGCCTTAAGAGTCGATTCCCGGTGGATTGGCATAAAAACCTTCGGAGGGAGATAGCTAAGAGGATGTTATTCTGGTAGGTTAAACCCACTCACACTGAATACACAGACCTATTCTGAATGCTAATGTGTTAAAAGTGATGGCTCAAATCAAGCTTCAATGTTCATCAGAATGTTATAACCACAGAAAGGCCAAAAATCACAATTTTATTTAGGTATACCACTGAGGAAAGCCTAAGTTAAAAGACCAGGAGAAAACTATTAGGTTCAGTGGAGTGTGGGAATGGCATTCAGGAAGCAGAGGCAGAATTGCTGCAAGTTCCTGGCCTCACTAGGACGCGTGAATAGTGAGACCCTTTCCAAAAACAAAAACCAGGAGGTGGTGGCACACCCCTGTAATCCCAGCTCTCACAAGCAACCAGGACGTCTGTGTGTTCAAGGCCAGCCTGGTCCACAGAGCAGCCAGGAATACACAGAGAAGCCCTGTCTCGAGAGACAAAAAAAGAGGAAAAACTAGAAGGAACATCTAGAAGCAAAGTCCTTTGCACCGTTAAGGAACTCACAACTGGACTAACATACTTTGAGCAGCAACACTACAGAAGTGGAAAAAGTCTAAGGCCAGCCTCAGTTACACTCAGTTCAAAGGAAGTCTGGGCTACCTGAGATCCTATCTCAACACACACCAATTCCAAAATCTTAAGGATCGTACCTGGCAAACACACAACACAGCTTGAACATCCCTGATCAGAAAACCCACAATCTGAAATGGTGCAAAAAATCCAAAACTTCAACCAGACCCAAACGCAAACTCCACCCTGACCTCAGATAACGAGACACCAGACAGCAAAAGTATTGACACTAAATACGAAATCACTTTAGGCTATGATACAAGGTGCGTGTGAAACAAAACTGACCTTCAGATTCAGACTAGGATCCTAGCCCCAAGATCCCACAGTAAAATCTGAAGGGAAAATCCACAACACCTCTGTGTCCCGGGCATTTCAGATAAGAAACAGTCGATGTGCACACCTGGATGAAGTGGAGAAAGTAACACAATTCTTAACTGGAGTCTAGTATTCCAGTTCAAAGGACAAACCTACCCATTTTCACTAAGAATGGACCAAGTTTTTCTCCTTGGCCCACTCTAGCAGCATTAAAAATTAAAATTGCAGCAACATCTCCATGTCTGTAACACTCCTAGAAGTCCAGGTCAGAAAGCAGACTCTAGCCCATCAGTGAACAGTCAGGATGGGCACTGCTCATTTTAACACGTGCGCTCTATAAACAAACCATTCTCCCATGATTCTCCAAGGAAGACAAGTCTTCCCCTCAGAGGCAGAGCACCTCACAAAGGCACAACAGGGCCTATCCCCACAAACAAAGCAAAAGAGGGGAAGGGGATTGCCACAGGCATTAAATGCAGTGGAACCAGAGAAGAACATGTCAGGATTATAAAAGAGACTTGTTGAAGTGCGGGGCTGAAACTACACAGAAAAAGTCAAAGGGAAGGGACGGCACAAACACTAACAGCACTACAGCACTAACAGACACAGTGGCTACAGGATCTGAGGGCCAGCAAGGGGCCAGCAGAAGAGAGGGCATGGAAAGTGGAATAGGTCAAAAAGAGTCCTAAATGTCAGGCTGAATGAAGCCCATGAAGTCAGTCTAGTGGGCAAGAGGCAACCATTTTGGATTTTTTTGTGTGTCTGTGTAGTGGGGGGAACCAAGTGATGAAAGCCCGTAGAAATGACACTGTCAATAGTTACATTAGGTAAGAGAAATCTGTTCAGAAAACCAGGAACGTTAATTAATGCCAAGATCAAACCTAAAACTCTCCCACATTCATGGACTTCCTGTGAACTTGCTGCCAGGAGACACTGTCCCCAAGCCACTGCTCCTGCCCCTCACTACCTGAGCCTCTGTTCCTCAGTTAAATTTAGGGTATCAGCTGCTCAAATTGTCACTAGGACTTGTCAAAGCACCAGTCTAGTCCTGACAGACAGACATGTGACACACAGCACCAGTGCTGCTGAGAGAGGTAAAAAGAAAAACTTATGGGACAGAGACCTGAGCGAGTTTCCTAAGGAAGACAGTCATGACAGCTGAGGACAGGGAGTGTGGACTCACACATGGTTAAGGCTTGAGGGCAGAAAAAAAAAAACACAAACTTGTGAAGACAGACCACAAGTTCTGTCAGACATCAAAACTAAAAAACTTGGGCTGGAGAGATGGCTCAGAGGTTAAGAGAACTGATGCTGTTCTGGAGGTCCTGAGTTCAATTCCCAGCAACCACATGATGGCTCACACCCATTATAATGAGATCTGAGATCTGGTGCCCAGAACACTATATACACAATAAATAAATTTTAAAAAAAACTTAAAAATGTTTCCAGTGAAACACAGATTTGAAGCCTAAGACCAGAAACCAAGGTATGGGAAAGCCCACACCAAACAAGTGTTGACAATGCAGGCTAAGTCCTCATGAGCAAGCCTTGAGCACAACTTTTGAGAATAAATAAATTATGCTAAGTTTATTTCAGGAATTTTGCCCACAAATCCAGGAAACAGACCTGCCGAGGGCTTTATGTGATATTATGCCCCATAACAGTAACACACACACAAAAAAAAAAAAAAGAAAAGAAAAGAAAAAAGAAAAAAAAACTACTGGGCTGGAGAGATGGCTCAGCAGTTAAGAGCATTCTTCACTGCCAGCTCTTCCAAAGGTTCTGAGTTTAATTCCCAGCAACCACATGGTGGCTCACAACCATCTGTTATGAGGTCTGGGGCCCTCTTCTGGCCTGCAGGCATATACACACAGACAGAATATTGTATACATAATAGATAAATATTTTAA
The DNA here is from genome assembly GCA_028555095.1 of Dicrostonyx torquatus. Taxonomy (NCBI): domain Eukaryota; kingdom Metazoa; phylum Chordata; class Mammalia; order Rodentia; family Cricetidae; genus Dicrostonyx; species Dicrostonyx torquatus. The sequence goes on from JAQHUG010000314.1 coordinate 1,429,053, forward strand.
AAAAAATCTACCTCATAACAAAAGGCATGGCTTGACATTCAGGCAATGCTTGGCAAGTCAAACACTGTTCTCAGCACTACACATACACTAACTGCACTGCCTCAACTATGATACAAGGGGGAAACTTAACTAACAGCACTAGTCTACCCTCAAGGAGGGAGAACCAAAGAACCTTGTTCAGAGGGCTGCACTACATCACATGTAGGACCTTTCTTTTACAAATTTTCAGAAATGCACAATTCTGAAGACAGTTGGCCACACACTTTTTTCCTTTCCACTCTTAATTTTCTGTTTCTATCACCAGTATTTGGAGAGGCTATCTTTAGTATTAGGAAAAACAGCAAGTGACAGGACACTCCATCTCTGCAGACAGCTGGAGGGGGCTCTGCATGCCGGCAGAGCTCCTGGACCATCCAGCACACCAGCACCTGACAGAGGTACCTCAGAGCTACAGTCCCAATTAGAAACACAAGCTCTGTCAGGAAATCGGAAATCCAAGCTTGGCAAAGCCACTGGGAAATGTGTCATCTAGAAAGTTCGTGGTGGAAGAGTCAGAAAGACTAGGTGGAGCACTTCTTCAAGGATGACAAGAATTATCTTCTGAGCACTTCTCCACTTCATCACCCACAGAGAAAGCCAACACTACAGACTGACCACAGGGGATCACTCTAAATTGACAAGCTGCACCTCACACCTCAGTGTCCCTTTCCTCTGGCTCTCAGGTAAAGGGCAATTATTGTACTTTTATGACACCAGAGGCAGTAAGTAATGAAACTCCTGAGCATAGGCTCACTACAGTTTCTGCAGGCCTTCTGGCGGGCAAAGTGAAAGGTTCCCAGCTACACAGGCACAGGGGAAGGAAGAGCTGAGGACAAAATGTAAATGCCTGCTGCTCACTGCCTTCACCTTCCAACTTTAGGTATGTACACTGTAAATGTTATTTCTGAAAAGGAGGAAAATTTACTTGTACCAGAAAAAACAGTCCTAACCAGTGGCAGTGTTTCTGCCATCATGTCTCCCTGAGTTCCAATTTCTCTGTTCATTTTTATTTAAGTAACAAATCTTACTAATTTTTCAACTAACTCCATCTAAATGGCTCAGTGACTCTCCACACTATGGGAAGACTCATTTGTACACTCTGACCAAACTGACTTAGACTTCACCACATGTGAACTAGCATACTCATTCAACAGGCCGAAGGCTCCAAAGGTCCATCTGGCACACTCCTTTTTATCAGAAGCGCCAGGTTTATAAAGCAGTGGTTACCCTTTCTGCTCACAGACATGAATACTTCCCAGTGCACAGGAAGTATTTATTTCTTGTTTTCTTGGCAGACAGGTATTAGGACAACCAATCTTACAAAACCTTCATTAGACTGATTCCAAGTACCAAACCAGTCTTGGGCACATGTAAAAAGTTTAAGTGTTTAACGGTTCTTCAACAAAAGTCAAGACAAAATTTAATCTCAGGGCTGTATGTAGCTCAGTGGCAGAGAGCACTTGCCTAGCTTGAGTGAGCTCTAGCGTCAATTCCCAATACTGTGCAAGAGACACATCCAAATTGAGAAACTACTCCATTTAGTACCAATGTCTCCTACGTAAACAAGTACAGGTTAGACATGGGCTTCAAACATAGGGCGAAGGTCCAAGAGTTTTGAAGTAACTAACAAGTTAATTAAGTGGCTTAACTTTTGACACACACTGCTTCCTTCCCCCACAGCTTAGTGTTTGTCCTAAATACTAGAGATCTGACTCGACTCAAACTACAGCAAAGAGGGAAAGTGATTTGAGTGTTTAAGGTTTGTGATTACAGACTTCATGCCTTGCAGGCCACCAAAACTCTGACAGAAATATTCCAATGCAGCAGAAAAGCCTCAACTTAGAAGCTAACTGCATACAGGGCTGGCCTACCTCCTTTTAGGCATGTTTTTTGTTTTGCCACCCCTCCCCCATAGGTAAATGCCAACTGTTTCTAGAACTCTTAATGATAATTTGGGAAGCTTGCCATTAACTCCCACGACTCAATCCAACTGATACACAATGTTTCTTTGCAGACAAAGATGCCCTACTTCCCCAGACTATAAACTTATTAAGGTGGTGAGAACGCACAGTTCCAGGAAGTCAGGATTACTGAAGTACTCCAATCAGCATGGCTCTTATTTAACAAAAATGAACATGAATCACATAGGGAAACCCCAAACTCACTCACTACCTTCAACGGGCCACCAAGATGCTTACTGCAAGTCATTTTAGCTAAGTTAAATCCGTCATGATAGGGCCTTGTACTATCCCAAGAGATTTGGGTGGGAGGAGGAAAAAGACGTTACTTTACATCGGTGGGGCTCAATATTCAAACTAAAACGAACACATCATCTCACCCACCATATTTTATTAACATGTTTATACCAGCCTAAGGTATATGGGAAACAAGAAAGTCAACAGTAAACTTCCCTAATTAACTGTAAATGACATAGGTAGGAAAATCCTTCACCCTGGGTCCTGTGGAGTGCAAGGTTTTAAGGAAACTCCAGACTGAGGAAATGTCATGTTTAGCGACGTTCCAACACTTCTGTGTGATCACCAAATTATTTTCAGTGTTTGGTAACCGAACAAAAAGAGCGTTTCTTAAAAGCCACTCAACTCAAATATTACACGGAATAGACCATTTTTCACAACTTAAATTCAATCCAAATTGAGAACTTCCAAAATTACCTAACACTCTTAATACATGCATGGCTCGCCTCGAGCTGCCTTTCAACATGGAATACTACATTTAAATGAAAGTCAGCCCCTGTTCCAAAAAAAAAAAAAAAAGGCATCGGTTGCAAAGAGGAAGTCACCCAGCAAACACTCACAACCTGGCCTCTACACTGTCAGAAGATAATGTGACTTGTGTGCCACCCCGAAACTTACCAGGAAGCTGACAATAAGTTTGCCAACTGTATACACTTCTGACCCAACTTTACCGAGGCTGTGGCCAGGGCCTCCTTCTGGAGAGGCCACAGACACAAGGTGCCCACACGCGCGTCCCGAGCGAGCGAGGCCCGGCCGCGCCCCTCCCCCGCCCGCGCCCCAACAGCCGCCCGCAGTCCCCGCCGCCACCCGGGGTCTCCGCGCGGCGCGGCCCGGAGGGGAGTGCGACCGGGTGACTGCATCCGCGCGCCCGAGAGCGGACGGGCGCCCATCCCGAGCCCAGCCCGCTCCCCCGCTACGCGAGCCTCAAGCGGCTGCGGCCCCGCACCCAACCTGCGCCCCCACGCCCGCTCGCCGGGGCCGAGCGCCTCCCGCAGCCGGCCACCCCGACCCGGGAGGGGGGGCAGCACGTGAGCGCGGCCGCCCCTCCCCCGCGCCCAGGCCAAGTTCGCAGCGCCCGCCGCCCCGGGCCCGCGCTCACCTGCTTGGAGACGCTGTCCCCTCCCGGACGTGCAGCGCTCCCCTCCTGGCCGCCGTCGGCACCCCGAGGCGCCCTGGGGTGCGGGCGCTGACAGCCGGGCGGCGGGTCGGGCGGGGGAGGGGCGCGGGGGCAGGGCACAGCACCGAGGCAGGAGGGGAGCTGTTACTAAGGGAGAGAGCCAAGCGCGCGAGCGGCCAACGGCTCCGGCTCGGCACCGGGGAGCGCGGGGACCAGCCAGGCACAAATGAGCTCCGGGCCCGCGGCGGCGGCGGCGGCGGCGGCCGCGCAGCAAAACAAACCCGAGCGGCCTGCGCCGGGCGCGCGGGGAGGGCGGAGGGAGCGAGGAGGGGGAAGGGACGGGAAGGGGGAGGGGAGGAGGACCCGCGGAGGGGGAGGGGACAGGCACCGGGAGGGGGAGGGGAGGAAGTATGGAGAACCCCGGGAGGGGGCAGGGAGCCTGGAGGAGACAGGGAGGGGGAGGGGAGCCTGGAGGAGGGGTGGGGAAAGAGAACGTGGAGGGGGAAGGGAGCCTGAAGGAGGAGAGGCGAGGGGGCAGGGAGCCTGAGCCTTGGAGGGGGGAGGGGAAGCACGAGGTGGGGGGAGGGAAGGGGAGGAGCGCCGGGGTGGAGGAGGGGCGGGGCCCCAGCGGAGGCAGCGCGGCGGTGGGGGTGGCGAGCGGCTCCAGTCTCCGCTTCCTCACTCGCTCTGCGCTCCAACCACCCTCCCTCGCTCGCTGGCTGCGCTGGGGGCTGGGCTCGCAGCGCATTCTTTCCAGAGCCCGCAGCCCGGGCTGTCCGGCGGCCTGGGTGGCGCTCAGGTCCGCTCGCCCGGGGCATATCTGCGAGCCGCGGCCGCCCAGTCCCCGGAGGCAGCGGGCAGGTACGGGAACGCGGCGCGGGCTCTGGACGGACGTCGCGTGCAAAGCGCCGCACACTCCGTTACTTGTAAACTCGCCTGCTCCGAAGCCTACCTAGAAAGGTGCTTCATCTGCAGAGCGAGTTACTGGATGGGATCCGAGCACCGCGCGTGAGAGAGGCGCGCACACGGCGAGAGGGGTTTGGTGCTAAGGCAAAGCTGTAATTGAAGTATGTGTGCCCAAATGTGCGACTTATCGTCTTCTGGGTCTGTTGGGAAGGTTTGATCGATCAGTTCACATTGCGCAAAAATAAATTCATAGACAGAATGAATGTTCACTAAGTATGCACCACGGTGTAGCATCCACGGGAGTTTATCTCCTACTTTCTGCATGCATGTGGCACGTGAAGGCAGTTTCTTAAGTACAGTTCGGCCGACCAACAATGTCGCAATGTGATTTGGAGTGGGGTTCAGAGGGCTTGTGTTTTGTTTTTTAAGGGAAACATTTTTAAACACTGCTTTAACCTTCCTGAGCTTCTCAGAAACCTGAATCGTAAGAAGCAGCCTTCCTTTTCATTCTAACATATGACTTGAAACTATTTCTTTACAAATGATATTTTGTTACCTTCTTAATTGAGAGGTTCTGGTTTCAAGTTGTCAAAGTATTTAGATATATGCGTGTTTGTCCTGTCAGGCACTGGTCTTCCTTTAGTGCCTCAAACAAATTTTCAAACAAAGTATCTTTTAAAGTAACTTTCACTGCTATAGACTCAGTCCTAGACTAGGTTATTTTGTTGTTGTTTTGTTTTGTTTTTTGTGTGTTTGTTTTGTCCGTCAAGATCAAAGTTTCTTCCGTATGGGCCCCCTCCTTGCCGGCAGCAGTCTGTTATGACGGAGATTGCTGGAAGAGAGTGGAAAGGCCCCCAAAAAGAAAGTCTGTGGAGTTGGAGATGCCCTACCTACCAGAAAGTTCAAAGCCTGTGCCTGGCTATCCTTGAAGTTGTAGCCCCTGGTGAAAGAGATAGATTAAAGGTCACCTGCCGGCAAAGTAGTGGAAGGTTTCGAAAACACTGCGGAGTTTTCTGAGGGAGCTGGCTTTGCCTTTCAGTGGCCTGCCAAAGCTCAGGCCTGGCTTAGTCCTTCAGCTGCCCAGAGGATGTAGTATCTTTCCATTTGGCACATTTGTTTAAGAACTGTCCAGTGGTATGTATGTCCACTCAACATAAACCTCTCTTAAGTAAAGTAACCAAGGTTCTTTGTCTGAACCACTCAGTGAACCTCTAAACTATGTTAGGGTGGTGGGGTGGGTAGGCAAGCTGAGATTCCTGCCCTTGACCTAGACAATAGCTACAAGAAAATGAAACCACACTTTGAGTGGATAAAGATGTACTTCAGTCCTTCCACTCAGCTCCAAGCGGATGATTCTTAATGCTCCTGTGACAATCCTCCTGACAGTCCTCCTTGCCACCAGTTCTTAGCTCCTCTGCCAAGCTGCATCCTGCAGTTGAGAGTGGTGAGAATCCGTGAATTTGTTCGGCACAGTATCTTAGGAAGGAAATTGCTTTATGTAAGTGCCATGACAGAGACCAGACTTGCTCCTGTAAAGTGTTTTTCAAGCTTTTTTTGGATTTTTTTTTCTGTTTTGTTTGTTGGTGGGGCTTTGGGGGGGGTCTGTTTTTATAGTTTGTTTGGTTTTTGTTGTTGCTTCTGAGAAGGATTTTCCTGTGTACCTCAGCCTGGTCTCAAATGCTTGGCAGTCTTCCTCCCTACCCTCCTAACAGCCAAGAGGATGCCTTACCATTATTAAACATTACCTGGACCTTTGATATTGCTCAGCAGGTTGATATGCCACCTCATGACCTAAGTTCAGTTCAGTTCCTATGTTCCAATGACAAAATGGGAGGCAGAAAACTTCTCTGCCAGATGACCTGAAGTTCACCGCTCAGCAGAACTGAGACCCTTGAGGGTTCACACCTTAATCCCTGCAGAGGCAGATAGATGTCTGGTTTTGAGGCCAACCTGGTCTACATGTTAAGCTGTAAGCCAGCCAATGCTACAATGCCCTGACACCAAAATAAGAAAGGTAAGAACTTAGTCCAGAAGGTTGTGGTTCTCTGAGCTCATCCTCTCACTGTGGCATGTTTGCACCTGCATCACACACACAGTCAACAGCATCCTGGCATCATTTTAGATGCTCTACTTTTCCCTAAATGTGGGAAATGCTTGAGCTTGTGTCCACCTGCTAAAGAGACTTGGCTGTTCTGGTTTCTAGATACAGGAACCCATCTGAAAGCTCAGTGTGGCTTTAGCATTCTTTATTTTTTATTGATTTATTTATTTTTGATCCCTGTGTGTGGTACATGACAAAACTTTTCCATGAGAGAAGAAACATGCTTATCGACTCACCCCAGATAGCGAACCCACAACAGAACAAAGTCCAACTTGGTGAGCCAGTTGGGGTTGCTTACAGTAGCAGAAATGACTCAAAGAGCTGTTATCACCAAAACCCACTCCAACATGGGTGACAGCTCAGAAAACTGGGCATCTAGAGCACACTGCAAGCCTGAAAGCAACTTATAAGGTGGAGAGTGCCCTTTCCAGGTACCTCAGTTGGCCTGACTTCTTCCAGCAGCTCTGTGTGTCTCTGTTTCTTCGAGACAACTGATCTATGGTCGACTTAACAGCCTTTCTCCCCCTAGTGTCTTCTTTGTAGCTCACCTTCACTTCTCTGAGAGAGCCTCTCAGCTCTTATTGTTTACTCTAGCAGGGAAAGCCCAGTGAATCTGGTCAGTTTCAGGAAATTCTTTAAACTACTTTTGTATTATTGACCTGCCTGCTTAAGGGCTTGTGTTGGGCCTGTTGGAATGTTTTAATCTCAAAGAAACTGTTATACAACAGTGTGTATGTGTGACAGCAGTGTGTGTGTACGTGTGTGTGTGTGTGTGTGTGTGTGTGTGTGTGTGTGTGTGTGTGTTTAAGCTACCCAATGGAACCAAAGTTGGGTCCTCTGCAAGAGCAGCAAGCACAGTTACCCTGAGCTATTTCTCCAGCATCAGCGTCTTAAAGACTTAGATAAATGGGCACTGCATGAAGGTAGAATGAACCTCACCCCTTTAGCCATTCCAACATTCCCAGCACACAAAGTCAAAGGCTGCACTGAAGTTCAATCAGTAATTAGATCTGGACAAGTTGATAAGAATTGATACTAATTTTCAGTGATTGACTGCCTAATTCCCAGGAACTATCTCCAGCACTGCCTAAACCAGACCTGGTCCTGCACTTGTAATCCAAGGTCTGGGGAGGTGGATAGAGGGTGATCAGAAGTAATCATTATTATCATTTATAAACAGGTGTTGGGGGACCCACGAGAGGAGCAGTGGGCCACCCGAGGCCTCGGCGGGTCCCCTTGGCGGGTGGAAGACCATGGCAGGTGACAGACAGACAGATATATCTTGCAGAAAGAGCATTTGGGTATAGAGTTTATTTAGTGGGTTGTAGAGGGGAAAGGGAAAGGGAGAAAGGGTTAGGAAAAAAGAGAGAGAGGCAAAAGCTGCCTCTCCAAGAGAAGGACAGAGAGTCTGCTTGCCTCAGCTGAAGCAGGGAGGTTGGGAGTGGGCAGGGCTTGTCTCCTAAAGAGACAGGGTACCCAGGTGACAGACCAGGCCAGCAGAGTATAACAGTCCCATCTTTTTCTTATAATAAAAAGGTCGGAAGTTAGGCATAACAGGTTGAGGGAATTTTCAAGACTGCTTCCTGCTTACTTGTGGGCATCATCTGGGAGAAGGTCCTGAGAAAGCTGGGTGCTGGTCAAATCCTGGGGTAGCTGGTTGCGTTACTCCTGTCCAGGGTTTGTGGTATGGAACTGTCCGATGTCTCTTGGACCTGGCAAGGTGTTGGCAGAGCCGGGGACAAAGTTAAGTTTAGGAAGAAAAAATTTTATGGCCATGGAATTAAGAGGGATATATCTGACCTGTTTAAGGTGGATCCTTCATTTCGGCTCCCTGGAACTCACAAGAATATTTGAGATTTAAAACATAAGTTTTAGACATATATGCTGTATAAATGGCAACATATTTATGTCATAATAACTGTGACAGATATTTTTGCACAATGAAAAGTATTTTTAAGACTGAAAGGCAGCATGAGAAATTTGATAACTTGTATTTGTCCTCACACCTTTATAACTTGCAAGCACACACCTTAATAATTTGTATTTGTATATCTTAAAACACCCTTTATTTAGAACATATTAAGAAGTTATATTGAAATTTGTTTGCCGAGTTTGTCCTTTTAAACTGATAAAAACCTCTCAGCTATCAAACTGCTTTGGAGATCTTTGAGAAGTATAAAATTTTACGTGAGTTATTGATTAAAAAATGACAGAGAACTTACTTGGTTGATCACCTAGAGCCACTCCTCAGAGTCCTCCATGATCATTGAGGGTAGGGGCATCAGGACTGTATTTGCCATCTGTTGTTAGAAGCAGGGCCTGCTAGACTTCAGAAGCTCCTGTGTGTTAGAAAAATCTGTAGAAAGAGAAGCCTACCTTGACCTGAGCAGCTAGGTTCCAGTGATTCTGTCCACTGTCTGGAGATCTTCAGTTTAGATGAAAGGCAGTTTTTCCTAGTGGTTAGTGCTTTCACTTGATGAAGCGAATTGAGGATGGGCATTGTTCTTTGCCCACCTGTCTTCTGTCTTCTTTGGAGGAAATAGAGTGCTGCTGCTAGAAGCCAACCTGTCTCTCTGTTAGGAAAAGTCTTTTAATAATTAAACATATAAACGCCATATTCCCCAGATCTCTGAGCAGGTAAAGGCTGTTTACCGGGTATAGATAAGTTATAACTACAGCATAGGATATGCCTGAAGAGCTAGGTCCAAGCTTGACTGTTTTTGACTTAGCAGGTGAGATTTATACTTGTAAAAGACAAAGAAGGAAAAAACTGTTTGCAATAGAAGCTTAACAGTAGAATTGACAATAGTGGAGCACAGCTTAATATATTTTAAAACAGGATTGGATTACATATACAGTATTTTTGTAAGAGGCTTAAAAGTACCAATTTAAAACATGAGACCTATTGCTTTCTTAGTCTGGAATGAGATATAATGAATTTAAAACATTTAACAGTAAGTATACATACATTTACACATAGTTGAATTTAAGTTCCACATAAAGTTAAATGAAAAATAAGCAAAATGAAGCTGGCTAGGGGTTGGGACCTCACGTGGAGAGCCTACTGCCTGTGCTCTTTGGCTGGGGTGGAACCTCTGGCTCCTCCCTTTGTTAAGGTCAGAGAAAATGGCAGCAGCCATGGTTGTCCACCTGGTGTTACTATTTAAATTTAACTGTCAGCTGATAGAAGTTAGCATTGTAAGCCTGTTTCCCACAGATGAGGCAGAAAAATAAACAACGGCTCAAGCCGTGTTGTAAATAGGGGGGAGAGGGGGGTGTTGTTTGTTCCCCGCACCCAGCTTCCAAGCCCCCAGCCGCTGGCCCGCTCAGCGGCTGGCTGCACCCGAAATAACCACGTGACAAACTGGATTCATTTAAACTCTGCCTGGCTTATTATCACTAGCCTTTTCTTGGCTAGCTCTCATAATTAAACTAACCCATTATAAAAGTCTGTAAGTCACCACGTGGTGACTTACCGGAAAGGTCTAACCTGCATCCATCTGCGATGGTGGTTCGTGGCGTCTCTCCCTTCCTTCTTCTCCTCTCAGAACTTCCGTTCTGTCTACCCCGCCCACCTAAGGGTTGACCTAACTATAAGCCAGGCAGGTCTTTATTTAACCAATCAAAGCACAGAAATACAGGTGAACCCTCCCACAAAGCCGTTATCCATTCGGCCACAAGATAATGGGGGCCAAGAAAGGGCAGTTGCCTGAGAAGCACTAGGCCAGAAGGGAAGGAACAGTATCTCAAAAAGGATTCATAGATCAAGGGTTCCTGGATCCGGAAAAACAAAGACACCACTCAGTGAGTGCAGTGTAGGGAAGAACCCAATAAAGGGCGGTTCCACAAGGGCAGTGGCTGGACAGACAGATGCATCATGCTGAGGGAGAGTTTGGGTATAGAGTTTATTTAGTGGGTTATGGAGTGGAAATGGAAGGGGAGAAGGGGGGAAGAATGGAGAGAGGCAGAAGTTGCCTCTCCAGAAGAAGAGAGAGAGAGAGACTGCTTGCCTCAGCAGGGGGAAGGTTAGGAGTGGACAGGGCTTGTCTCTTAAAGGGACAGGGTACCCAGGTGACAGACCAGGCCATCAGATTATAACAATCATTCTCTGCTATGGGAGGAATTTTAGAACAGTATGGAGTATTCTCAAAAAATATTAAATATTTTTTATTTATATAAAAAATATATAATGGAAGCCGGGCGGTGGTGGCGCACGCCTTTAATCCCAGCACTCAGGAGGCAGAGGCAGGCGGATCTTTGTGAGTTCGAGACCAGCCTGGTCCACAAGAGCTAGTTCCAGCGCAGGCTCCAAAGCCACAGAGAAACCCTGTCTCAAAAAAAAATAAAATAAAATATAAAATATATATAATGGATAAGTTAAAATATATAAATGAATAAGTTTAAAAATAAATTTTAGGTAGGTGTGGTGGCTCATGTCTTTAACCCCAGCACTTGGGAGGCAGATCCAGAAGGATCTCTGTGAATCTGAGACCAACTTTGTTTACATAGTGAGTTCCAGGACTTCCAGAGCTATGTAGAGAGACCACATCTCAAAAAATAACTTTTAGATCCTGGGAGTTTGTTCATTCAGTAAGGCAATTATTACGAAGCTGGAAAAAAAAAATCACTGTTCAGACATGCACACACACACACACACACACACACACCTCTGGCTAAACAAATCCTGACTCATCTTACTTCAAATAATACTTCACCCAAGGAGCATTATCTAGCAAAATTTTAAACCACTATGATGCTTTAAAATGTTTATGTAGCCCACAAAATTAAAGTATTCAAAACAAACTTAATAGTATGTGGGAGATGTTTGATGCCCCAAGTATTAGTCAGCTATAACTCGTGTCTTTCATTCTCATCACTCAGTAGAAGCTCCATGAGCTTTCTTCTGGTTCACTGGGATGGGTTCTTTCTGCCTTGTGTAGTTCTGTGGTTCTTGGGCTCCCAGGCTGTGCTGTCAGGACTGATGAGCAGCTTGGCAAGAGTATGGATCTCATCACATCTATGCAAAGTGTACTCCTGTGACCTTTCTTCATCGGCATGACCTGGTCACAGACACCTTGATCTGTGCTCAGATTCTGTAAGTGTTGGTCCCAACACAGTCCCACAGACTCACGGGTTACATTTCCCATGTAGAGCCCTTAAAGTGGCTATGTGTCAGTCAGCCATTGTGTCTTTGCTTAACCCAGAGGCATCGTGCTTATCTTTTGGGGGTAAGTAAATCTCCTTTGTACTGAGAATCTGGTGTTATGTGCTGACTCCAAGGCCCCTTCAATAAGATCAATGGGCTTTACTTGAGTTTTCATTTCAATAAAAATAATAAAATTATATTGAAGGAGATATTTTTAAAATAAATAAATAAATAAATGGCAAACAAGCTAACAACCGGGAAACTGAAGCAAAAGAATTGGCATAATTTCAGTAGCCAGGGCTGTTTAGCCAAGATCCTGTATCAGGAAAGGCCCTCTTTAATCCTAGCATTTGGGAGGCAGAAGCAAGCAGATTTCTGAGGCCAGCCTGATCTACAGAATGAGTGCCAGGCCAGCCAGGGCTATAGAGAAGCCCTGTCTTGAAAAACTAAAAAAAGAGAAGGGGTCAGGAAAGATGACTTAGCAGTTAAGAACATATGTCATGTGACTCAACTGTAACATGAGGGCCTGCTCGTTGGGGTTTCTCGGCCCGGTACCCCACAGCTGGCAAGCCCCAAAGAAAATCACTCAGAGAGTTAGGTTATAAACTGATTGGACTATTAGCTCAGGCTTCTTACTAGCTCTTATAACTTATATTAACCCATTGTTCTTATCTATGTTAGCTACATGGCCGGTACCTTTTCTCAGCGGGGCAGCTTACATCCTGCTTCTTAGATGGACAGCACAGAAATGGCAAGGGAGCTTCCTGCTTCCCAAAATTCTTTTGTTCTCACATCTACTTCCTGTCTAGTTTTCCCGCCTATACTTCCTACCTGGCCAATCAGCATTTATTTAAAGCATGATTGGCAGAATACAGAATTGTCCCCACCACACAACCATCTATAACTTCAGCTCTGTCTGGCCTCCACAACTGAACATGTCCACATGCAGACACATACATACATATATAATTTTTTATTTCTTTTTGTTTTTTGAGACAGGGTTTCCCTGTAGCTTTGGAAGCTGTCCTGGAACTCTCTCTGTAGACCAGGCTGTCCTCAAACTCACAAAGATCCTCCTGTCTCTTCCTCCCAAGTGCTGGAATTAAAGGCATGTGCCACTACCATCTGGCAACATATAATTTTTTAAATAACAATCTTGGGGAAAAAAATCACACCTACTATTCATATCTCTCAGAATCTGGAAATAACACATAGTGTCCTGTTTGTGATTAGGTCAGAACAGAAAGCTAACCACACACACAGCACATTGTCTCACCAATCACCTTTTATTGACAGCCTTGTACTTCTCTGGCAGCATGAAAAACTTCATATTGTGTTGACAGTTTTGCTATCATTCAACAAACATGTATTTATGCTTAGTGAAGAAGGCGTTCAGAAGCTGTTTACAGTGAACCAAACAGCACCTACATTTTATGGGGTTTACATCTCAGTCTTTTACTAAGCAGGAGTTAAGAATATAAAGAAACTTTCAAAAAATATATTCAGGTTGCATAATTGAGGCTTTGTAGGCTCAGTTGGGAGAGGCTTACCTAGCATGCATGAAGCCAGGGTTTCTACTTCAGCACTACATAAGGGAGGATAAGATGTCCAAAGCCCTCCTAACTTCACATAAAATTTATGGTCCTCCTGTGCCAAGTGAGACTGTCTAAAAATGAATAATAACAACAAACTAAGTTGCATTGTGGTTTAACTTTTATCATAAAGACAATATAAAATGGCTTGGGTAGGTTTGTCCTCTTTTACTGCCCATATTCAAGTGGAGCATTTGAATAAGCTGTCAAAGAACTAGCTTGCAAGCATGAAGCCCTGAGTTTGAGTCTCACCCACCCACACAAATACTGGGCATGGGCCAAAGAGATGACTCGTCAAGTAAAAGTGCTTTCTCTGCAAGCCTGATGATTTCAGTCTCCAGAACCCATTTAAAGGCAGGAAGAGAAAACCAGCGGCATAAAGATGCCCTCCTGTGTACATATACCGCCACACTTATTATGCACACCCATACACTCATATAATCATGCACCAACTTACATACCCAGAAAAGAGCCAGACTGTTCTGTAGCACACCACTTCCAGCAAAGCTCTCAGATGGCTTTTCCAGCTCTTGCTGTCCCAGGCAAGTCCAGTCACTGGTGGTTATACTCCTCACTGCCACTCCACAGGCCCTGGACTGGTCAGATAACCGCACTCAAAAATGAAGCCATAACAAAGCTTAAGCAAAATAAGGTGGGGACTGAGCATGGTGCATTGTTTTAGATAAAGAGAGAACTCAATGTTCTGAGTTATACTGGCACATGAACAGAACGTTAATGACAGAGAAGTGAGTATCCACCATCAGGAAAGGAGCATCCAGGTAGATGGAACATTAAGTACATGGAAACAGGTGAAAGTGCAACTGCTGTATCCTGGGAATGAGAACAGTTGTCAGCTGGTTGGTATGAAGCGAAGAAAGGTGAAAGGGTCTGTCCCTTCTCAAACATGGAAAGCCATAGGAAAGCCTTGGTTCATTCACAAAGGACCAACTGGCTGAGGACTCACAGAGATCCTAAAGAAGATGGTGTTAGAAAAATTAGATAATGTACAGACAGGATATTACTCTGTTGCCAGGACAGCCCATAATTCAGTGGCAGCTGGCCTTGAGCGTCCGCGCTCTTCCTACCTCAGTCCCGGAGCACTAGTAGGACAGACAGCTCTGAGTCCCAATGCCTGGCTCAGCTACCTACTTGCCAAGATAAAAAATGGAATAGTTTTTGGTATGTTGTTGAAAAGGAGAATCCAAAGATGGTTACTGGGTTTAGACCAACAATGCAGAAGAGTGAAGTTGCCATTTTTAAAGGGCTTGTTTTTATACTTTGAGGAATATGACATGTCCTCAGGAAAGTGTGTGCCAGGCAGACAGATTTGCAAATCTGGTGTTCATAGGAGGTGGGAAGTGGAGACATGACTTTATGGCTCACTAAGAACTACGCCAATCTGTATTCAGTCTCAGGGATCACATAGCAAAGCAAGAGAACAAACGTTGTCCTACCTTTGCTCAAGTGCTGCGGCATGTACACTCATGTACACACACATGCGTGTGACAGATGTATTTTTTAAGAAACTGATAGGTGTAAACACTGAACTAAACAGTCAGTGTAAACAAAGAAGTCCTGAGTTATCTTGTCCTCTGCTTCTGCTGCTTTTTGTCTTGTTTTGCTCTGTGTTTTTCCCAGACAGGATTATATGTAGCCAGGTTGATCTCAGACTCACTATATACTGAGGATGACCTTGTACTGATCCTTCCAACTTTGCCTGCAGAGTACTGTAGTATGCACATACACCACCAAGCCTGGCTTAAATGTTTTATTTATTTACTTATTTATTTATTTTTTAGACAGGCAAGCCTTGAACTCACAAAAAACATAAACCTGCCTCTGTCCCACAAGTGCTGGGATTAAAAGTGTATGCCTCCATGCCCAGATAAATGTTTCCTTTTATTATAAGTGTCCTGATAGGGCTTTAGGTTGCGCAGCCCAACATCTTCCCCATCTAGGAACTGCTGGAGCATGTGAACGTGCCAGCCTGTGCATCCATAGCTGCAGGATCCCACATGACTTAGGGCAACAGCAAGGTATCTGAGAGTCTCTATGAGGGCCCAGTATTGACCGTGTAACAGAAACCAGAGACCTTGAACTAGCTCAACTACTCATCGTAATGAGCAGCCACAAGTAAAGTTGTTTGGGCTGGGCTGATTTGATACTGCGGGATGCACTGCAAGTTCCAGTGTCACTATAATGAATGACTATGTCGCGGACATGCAGGATAAAACGGGATAGAATGGTACACTCACAGAAACACTGCGATTGATAGAATTGCTGCCCAGAGGAATTGACATTTTTGTTGCTGTTCTTGTTTTACTTTCTTTTCTTTTCTCATTTTTATTTTTTACTAACTTTTGTGGGGGCAGCTACAAGGGTGGAGGTTGGATATGGAAGGGCTGGGAAATTAGCAGATTTGGGGTACATGGTGTGAAATACCCAAAGATTCAATAAAAAATTATTTTATTTAAAAAAAAAGGAGTGTCCTGCTAAACTTAGGTAATCCCAGGTCAGTGTGCAGTGGCTGTACATGTGTGTATGCCGGCTCCTCGTGTCATAAAGCATGGTGCAAGCGCTTTTCAAGACATTGTGTGGGATAGGAGGCCTGGGATGAAGGTGTCAGCCTGGTCAAGTTCTGGTGACCTTTCTACCTGTTCCCTCGCAGCAGAGAAAGGAAGCAAGGTCTCTGTGTCTGTTCTTAGGGCACTGGGCCCATGATGAGTAGACAGTATATTCTCAGTCTAATGCATGGTATAATGGATCGCAGGTCATGCTGCAGGCAAGCCAACAACGTGAATTTAAGGCTTATGAAAGCACAATCTGCATTTTCATGAAGGGAGACAGTGTAGGTCCATACTGGAAAGGGCAAGGATTGTGAAAAATTACTCTGATGTTTGGGCTGTGGGTGTTGCATAATTTGTATAGTGACTGCCTAACATTCAGGAAGCCCTGGATTCCACAGTGCAGAG
This sequence comes from Dicrostonyx torquatus, assembly GCA_028555095.1. NCBI lineage: Eukaryota > Metazoa > Chordata > Mammalia > Rodentia > Cricetidae > Dicrostonyx > Dicrostonyx torquatus. Next base: position 1,445,181 of record JAQHUG010000314.1, read on the forward strand.
GCACACATCTAAAATCCCAGAGTAAAGTGGTGGAGGTAAAGCAGGAAATCAAACTTTTTTTTTTTTTTAACAGAGAGGAGAAAAAAGTGGGCAGAACTCCTTAACGGAAAGGACCACATTATAATAGAATTCATGTCACATGGTTCCTTCATGAGCATCTAAAAACTATTCAGATAAGGCATAATCAGGTGTGTGTCCTCTGCTTGCAGTGCTCATATGTTAGAGTATGTACTGGCTAGGGAAAGAAAGTGAGCCCACCCTCTCCTGGCCTCCTCCTCCTCTTCTGCAACTGTAAGAGAACCTAATTACAGAATATGCCATTCTATAGAAATCTTATTAGTTATGCATATAAAAGCCTGACTATTCTTTTAATCTTCAGAATTTGAGTTATCAAGTTTCATGTGGTCACACTCACCTGTAATGCCATGATTCTGGCAGCTGAGGCAGGAAGATTGCCACAAATTCAAGGCCTGCTTAAGCTAGTTTGAGACCTGGGTCAAAATGGCAAGAAAAATAAAAGTCTAACTTTAAAAATATCTAACTGTTCCTTTTTAAAAGCATTTTGTAGTTTGGTTAATTAAATTCCTATGAATTAAACTGCATGTATATGTTAAGGAGCCCAATTTCCTTTTAAAATGTGTTTAAATTTCATCCAGATGGTGGTTCACACATCTTTAGTCCCAGCACTTGGGAAGCAGAGACAGGTGGATCTCCCAAGTTCAAGGCCAACCTGGTCTACAGAGTGAGACCAGGACAGCCAGGGCTACAGAGAGAAACACTGTGTTGAAACAAACGAACAAAAAGCTTAAGTTGCTGGGCAAGTAGAATCAAAATATCTTATCTAATGTTCATAAATATGACTGACTATTTATAAAATGTGTCTCCTAAGTTCTCTTGAACATTATAGATATGTTTATAGACTTAATAAAACTCATATCGAGCTGTGTAGCAAACTTGAGACCAGCCTGAGCTCCAGAAAATTCAAATGAAACAAATGAAAATAAAGAAAGAAGAAGAGGAGGAGGAGGAGCCAGGCAGTGATGGCACATGCCTTTAATCCCAGCACTCGGAAGGCAGAGGCAGGCGATCTCTGTGAGTTCGAGGCCAGCCTGGTCTACAAAAGCTAGTTTCAAGACAGGCTCCAAAACTACAGAGAAACCCTGTCTCAAAAAAACCAATAAATAAGTAAATACATAAAACTCATATCTTCTAAACCCACAAATCTAAATCAACTATAGTTCTAATTTACATGTTTTACATTGACTTTCTAAGAGAATTTGCTATTCTTTTATTTAAGGAAAAACATTGTGTTCTTTTATTGTATGGGATGTGCACAGATGCCACAGTGCACATTTGATAATAGCTTCCACCGTGTGGGTCCCAGGAATCCAACTCAAGTCATCAGGTCTGGCAGCAAGCGCTTTTAACTTATGAGCCATCTCAATGTCCCTGTTAGTTATTTTAAATTATCTTGAAATTTAACCAAACACAGTCTTGTAATCCTAACCTACAGGAGGTTCAGGAGTTCAATTACAGGCCAGCCTATACTACTTGAGATACTGTTATAAGAACAAAAAAAAAAGAGACAGACGATCTTGTTTGCTTCCGACTTCCAGGAAAATCTATATATGTTTTTCTTTGGGTTCACCTTGCTATTTGGCTTCTGCAGGCTTGTGAGCTGTAAGCTTAATGTCCTTTGTTAATGGCTAAGGT
>JAQHUG010000314.1:1448128-1478370 GCA_028555095.1 Dicrostonyx torquatus
TTCTTAGACCGAGATGGATGGGGGAGGGCCTTGGGCTTCCCATAGGGCAGGGTATCCTGTACCATCTTAAGGAAGCAGGGGGAGAGAGGTGGGGTAGTGGTGGAGCAGGAGGGCCGGGAACAAGGGGAGTAAATGTAAATTTTTCTTTTAACAATAAAAAAAAGAAGTAAAAAAAAGAGAGAGAGAGAGAAAGGAAAATTTCACAAAGTTAAAATACCAAATACAAATATGAACAAATACTTCCAAATAAATATAAATACCAGTTCTGTGATCATCTGAATAGGAATTAATCCCCATAAACTCTTATGTTTGAATGCCTGGCCCATAGGAAGTGACTTATTAGGAGGTGTAGTCTTGTTAAAGGAAGTGTGTCAAAGTGGAGGCCGACTTTGACATCTATGCTCAAACCACTTTGTGTGGCACATCTTGTGCTGCTTGCATGCTGCTTTCCTTTCGACCATGACAATCATGGACTAAACTTCTGAACTGTAAGCCAATCCCAGTTAAATGTTTTCCTTTATAAGAGTTGTAGTCATGGTGTTTCTTCACAGCAATAAAAACTCAACATAAGACAAGTACTATAGTTTCAATTTCTCTATTACTTTCTTCACCTTTGTATTGTTCTGAGTCTAAAAGAAACTTTTCCTTTAAATAGACAATTCTTTTAGTCCAAGAAATAGATCAGTGGTTGAGAGCATTAGGCTATCTTCCAAAAGACTACAGTTTATTTCCCAGTGCCCACATTCCCAAAAAAATGGACTATAGATATTTTCCTTTGTTAAAAAAAAAAAAAAAAGAGGAAATGGTGCAGGAGAATTGTCTGTATTCTGTCAATCATGTTTTAAATAAACGCTGGTTGGCCAGGCAGGAAGTATAGGCGGGTCAATCAGACAGGAAGTAGAGGTTGGGCGATGAGAACAGGAGAATTCTGGGAAGGAGGAAGCCCATTCCTTGCCAGTCCTGCCTAGACCACTGAAGAAGCAAGATGTGATCTGCCCCACTGCAAAAGGTGACGAGCCATGTGGCTAACATAGATAAGAATAATGGGCTATATAAGTTATAAGAGCTAATACAAAGCTTGAGCTAATGGGCCAATCAGTTTATAATTAATATAGACCTCTCTGTGTGATTTCTTTGGGGCTTACTGGCTGTGGGAACTGGGCAGGATAGAAACCCCAACAAGCCAGCCCTCATGTTACATTCAATGTGGGTGCTGGTGGTGATACACATTAATGGAGATGGGTTAAACAAATATGTAAGAGTTAGCCAATAAGAGGTTAGAACTAATGGGTGAGGCAGTATTTCAATGAATACAGTTTTTGTGTAATTATTTCGGGTATAAGCTAGCCTGACAGCTGGAGCCAGGCGGGAAGAAACAAAAGACCCGCTCCTTTGTACAACAATCGAATAGTTCACAAGAATCTATATCTTTAGTTCCAGGGAACTGGATGCCCTCTGTGACCTCCCTAGGTAATTCACACATGTTACACACTCACATAGGTAAATAACACAGAGATATTTTTGTAAATAAAAGTAATAAAGAGTTCTGTCTCAAGTAAGCTAAGATGCTATCTTGGTTTAGATTGTTACTTCAAATTACATAAACTGGGTAGCTTCTAGACAACAGAAATTGTCCTCTATTCTGGAAGCTTGAAATGCTAAGATGCTGGTTGTGGCAGATCTGGTGTCAAGTGAGAAGCCCACATCTAAACTCATCTAACACCTTCTTGATGTCTTCTTCAAGGGTGCAGAGGACAAACTAGCTCACGACTCTTTAGGAAGGCTGGCACACCCCTTAGTGAGGTCTAGCAGAAGAAGCTCCTCATCTTATGTCACCTTTGGCATCGGATGCCAATATATGAATTTGGGGTGGGGGAGCACAAATATTCAGATGATAGGAAATGCCTTTCCTGTTCATGGAGTGGCTGACTGTGCTGGCAGATGCTGGCTAGAGACAGACACAGGACAGTATTTCTCAGTCTAGTTAAAAGATGCTGGACCTTCCTTGACCCCAGACAGTGGGAACTCCTACCCTTTCAAAAGACAATCTAGAAGCAATTCCTGTCAGCAGTTCTGTTGGCACTGCTTCTTCCCAATGGTTTGGCTTCAGACCCTACCTATGAGACTCATGATATAATCTTGGACATGTCATGGGTTCATGCAAGTGGCTAGACCCACTATTGACATACAGACCCAGACATGCCAGTCTTACAGGCGCTAGAATAGAAGCCCACTGTACTTTCTGAGAAGAATGCCCAGGTTTTGGTGATTTAACAGTTATTTTACAAGTACAGTCATTCCTTATGTCGGCATTTCTCAAACTGTTGCACTCAATATGGCACTTAATTCATGTTTCTGACAATAATGGATTAAGTCAGTCAAAGGCAAATGAAAGATAGAGTGCTGGCCCTGGATGCACAAGGCCCCAGCATTCTATAAGCCAAGTGTGGTGCTTGTGTGTAATCCCAGCTGTCTACCAACTTAAGTGAAGAGAGGAGAACCAGAAGTTCTCATGTTTACTATATAGTGAGTTTGAGGCTAACCTGGGCTACATGAGATCCTGTCTCAGAAAAATAAAGAAGTTCTGAACTACCACTTTGAGCTTGTCCTCTAGAAATGTGTGGTGTTCATTAGCATGGTGAAAAACCTGAGAAAACCTTATATAAACGCCAGAGCTAAGAATTTATAAAAAGAGTCAGTGAAGTGGTAAAGGCACTTGGCATGCAGCCTGAGCTAGTTACCCTAAACCCACATCAGTGTGGAAAGAGGTCCTCTAATCTCCACATACATACACCCACACACACAAGAATAAGAATAATAATCTAAGTAATTAAAAAATAAATATCTTTGAACCTCTTTTTCTCTATATTTGTGTGTGAATGGTTTTTTTTTTTTTTTTGACAAGGTCTCTCCTGGAACTTTGTCTACTTTGTATGTTCCATGCCAATAAGAGACTGTTGAAAAAAAAAAAAAACAAAGTGGGAGTCTCTTGAGGAATGGCACCTGAAGATGACTTCTGGCATCCATACATGTACATGTAAGCACACAGACAAATAACACAGCGGAGCTGGGTAGGGTGACCCATACCTGTAATTCCTGCACTTGGGAGCTGGAGGCAAGAGGGTCAGAAGTTCAAGTTCATCTTTAGCTACCATGTGAGTCCAAGGCCTGCTTGAGCTACACAGTATCCAAATCTCAACATCCCTGACTTCACTCTGCCCCCCACAACCAGAAATGAAAAAAACAGCTAAGAAGCCTTATCAACACATTTCACCTGTTTCTTAATCTTGCCAGCCCTGTGACCTAAATTTGAAATGGACTTTTCTTTAAGCTATACTGGCATGAATATGTACAGACTGTGTCGAAAGCAAGCCATGACACTGCTTAAGCCTCAGAATACTAAGCAACAGAGAGAGCTGGCACTTTCTTGGCTACTTACCAAAAGCTCAAGACAATGTCATACAGATGAAATAATTTAATGAAATAGGAAGTACTGTTATTCCCGTCTCTATAATGAGAAGCCAAACCACTGACTCATTGAGAAACCAAGGTCTCCAGAACTAGGTTTATATCCAGGGGACTAAGTTCAAGACTTTGTTTTGTGTTTTGAGACAGGGTCTCAAGCAGCTCAGATTGGCCTCCAGCCTCATATGTAGACGAGAATGTCCCTGCCTTCACAGGTGCAGAAATTCTCGGTGTACCTCAGGCTGGGTTTGTGTAGCACTAGAGTTGAACCCAGGGCTTTTGTGCATGCTAAGCAAGCACTCATCCAACTGAGCTACATCCCATGTCTGAGTTCAAGATGCTAACCACCACATACCGTGGGCAGATCTAAGTTTGGCAATGGAGACAACTCATAAAGGGCTAGGAACCCAAAAGCACTCTGGGTCACCATACTGAGTCCAGAGGCCTCATGAACCCTTTTTTGATCCTGTCTGAAGCATGCTTCTGCACTGCCTTGACAACGAAAGCCAGAATTCTTGTTGCTTGTAAGTGTGGCATCCCTAGTTCTGGTTCCATAGGGAAGCCCAGAGAAGGGCCACTGTGGAGGAGAGGAAACATCCTATTGTCTGTGGCTTTGCCTCTGAGCAGGAAGTCAGGCTGTAGTTGGTGAGCACTGTAGCTGATCAGCAGCCCAGGACTTGGTCAGCTCCTTTCTAGAGGAGATGAAGAGGGGTCACTAAAAGCAAGTGCTGGCAAAAGGGAACAGGAACTCTGCTCTAGGTTCAGCAAACTTACTGCCAGAGAATAAATGTTAGGCTATGCTTTTCTTTATTGTCCTTTTCCTCCCTCTTTAACAGAATAGAAACTACTCATAGCAGGAAGACTTTATCTCTAGGTTACATTTTGCTGATTTCTGCTGTAAAGATATCTGTAAACACACACACAGAGCTAACTAAATCTTCTTTAACTTTTTGTTTGTTTGTTTTGTTTTGTTTTTCGAGACAGGGTTTCTCTGTGGCTTTGGAGCCTACGCTGGAACTAGCTCTTGTAGACGAAGCTGGTCTCGAACTCACAAAGATCCGCCTGCCTCTGCCTCCCGAGTGCTGGGATTAAAGGCGTGTGCCACCACCGCCTGGCTTTTTTTAACTTTCTTTTTATTTATTTATTTTTTTGTCTTCCACATCCTGTATCTTTGATCCCACTCATTTTTCCCATCCAGCACTAACTCTTGTTTGGCAAGCAGAAGGTTTGTCATTTTTATGCCATTCACAGCTGCACACATGAGCAACTGGGCAAGAATTCTGTTTCATGCTACATTTTGTTTGGGAACTAGTGCCCACAGCAATCTGCAGAGCCATGAACCTCAGCAGGGTTGAGCTCTAGGGGAAATGTATTTGAACTCTTCCATGCTCAGGACCCCCAAATGGACTATGTCTACATCTTGAAGAAGCTTGCCCTAGCAAGAAGGTAGTAATCACCCTAACTCTGTTGCATCTCATGTGAAGAGTTCAGCTTCACAGTAAAGAGCCACAGTGGTAAAGAACAAACAGTGGTTTGTTTTTTTTTAAAAGTAGGACAGCTATTTGTCCAATCATCTGCCCAAGACTGTCCTCCAAAGCCTTGAATGTGAACTTCTAGCAGCGTAATCTCTTTTCAATATTTTATATATTTTTGTTTTTGAGACAGTGTGTGCTGGGGTTGCAAGCATTTATCACCATACCCATCTTAGGCTTAAAAATCATCTTACCGTAAGACAGACTAGGTTAATTTCTGTTTATGATTAAATTTCTGTTTTTCAAGGATTGGGCTATGCCTCACCTATAACCTTAATTACAAATTGTTCTGTTCTGCCTTTTCCAGGAAACAGCCACCATATCTTTGTTTCAAAGCCATCTTCCAACCTTACCTTTGTTTCAAAAGGCATCTTGTTATGACCACCTTGCAATCCTATCTTTGCTTCAGGAGGTTGTTATGACTAACTTGTTATGCTTATATTCTGCTCCTGTAACCCCACCTATTTTGTCTACCAAGTCCCTCCACCCCATTTTGGAAATCCCTACCCCTGAGCTATAGAACCTTGTCTTCCTCACATCCAATGCTGACAACTCAAACCCTGCCTTAGGAGGATGCATTCTGTATGCTTCTTTAATTAATTGTTTTCTTTAACTAACTTGGTCATTATGATTTGGATCGGTTGTCTTTCTCCTCAAAATCTTTCAGATTAATAGGGTGAAATTTAATTATACCTGGATAGGTGGGCCTGAGTTATATAAGAAAGCGAACTGAGCAAGCAAAGTGGTGCAAGCCAGAGAGCAACACCCCTTTAGTGCCTGGACGATGGTCTGTTATCCTGTCACCTGTATTACTTTAACAAAATGCAGATTGGCCAGGCAGGAAGTAGAAGTAGGGCAATGAGAACAGAGTTCTAGGAAGAGGAAAGAGTCAGTCTGCAGTGTCACCCAGATGCAAAAGAAGCAAGATGAGAATGCCTCACTGATAAAGGTACCAAGCCACATGGCTAACACAGACAAGACTTATGAACTAATTTAAGATGCAAGAAAGAGTTAATGAGAAGCCTGAGTTACTAGGCCAACCAGTTTATAATTAATGTAAACATCTGTGTATTTCTTTGGGACTGAACAGTTGTGAGACTGGGCAGGACAGAAACCTCAGTCAATACTCTATGACCTCTGCATCAGTTTCTGCTTCCAGGTTCCTACCTTGAGTTTCTCCCCTGACTTCCCTGAATGATGAGTAAATTGAAATAAATCCTTTTTTCTTCCACTTGCTTTTGTCCATGGTATTTTATAACAGCAAAAGAAACATTAAAGTACAAGGCCATATGATCTCAGAGGGGAAATCCTTGCATCTCCTCTCTCTCATGCAGATCCGCGTAATGTGTGCATGTGTATCAGTGAACAAATGTGAGTGGGTATGGCACAGCATTTAGAAAGAACAAGAAGTAATAAAAGATAGTATGCATACTGAGGAGTTCTCATGTCTGGAGTACTTTGTGTATGGTTTTTGTGCTCTCAATGCAAAGTACGGCAGTGTTCACGATGTGATTCCATGAGGGGCATTACTGTACCAAGACCCAAAGTTTACATGTCTTTCAGTGAATATTCCTATAGGCTATAATGCATTGTAAATATTGCTGAACTTAATGTATTTTAATCTCTAAGTAAGGACTCTTGCTATTCAAATTATAGAGATTGGAGGCTGTTAAAATGTGTTTAATATCAAAATTTTGAAAACTTGAAAATACCAGAAAATACTGATTTGAATATTAAAAAAGTTTACTTTAAACAAACAAAATACATTTTTACATCAGAATTATCAGGTGGCCATATTTTCCAAATAATTGTAAGAAGTTTGCAATGTATTTAACTTGATCAAACATGCCAGAGCCCTTAACAGGTTTTGGTACATGGGTAAGGATAGAAGAGATTTTGTTTCATTTTGTTTTGTTTTTCATACAATGTATTTTGCTCTTCTTTTCCCCTTCCAAAACTCTAAGGAAACAGTGTCTTCCAGATTTACCAGGACTTATGCACTGATTAACTCAGGATCTGAGACAGCACACAAGACCTGCACAGCTTCAATCCAGACAAAGTCCCAGCATGGTGAAAGGGAAGTGGCCACAAGATTCTACCCTATCCAGGGTATTGTTTGCAGTTGATACCTGCTAGCAAAGGGAAAAACAGCTTTCTCCATGGAGTCTCACTGAGTGTATCAACTACACTGCAGGGCAGGCCCCATGCCTTGGAGTAGTTGGCCAACACAAAATAAAATAGCTCCAAAATAACTTATTTTCATATGGCGGGGGAGGTTTGGGGATGTATTTTTTGCTTTATTTTTTTCTGTTTATTTGATTTTCACTTTTGTGGTTTTGTGAGTTTTTTCTCTTTTATTCTTTTTTAAAGCTGAGAAGAGGAACATAAAGTTGGGTGAGGAGGGAAGGCACCAAGGGTCTGGAAGGAGTTGGGGGAAAGAACCATGATCAATATATTCTGTATGAAAAAATGTAAATAAAAATTTAAATTAAAAAGTAACATAAAATAAAATGAGCAAACGGAAAGGAAAATAAAATAAATTAGGGTTGTTTACAAAAATTTGGGGGAGGGTTTATTTGTTTATTTACCTGGGCATGGGAACCTTAGTACCAACCACATCACAAAGGGAAATGCCTCTTCTCCTGCCCTGCTGGTACAACCATGGACTGCCCTTACATCCTCAGGGAGAGTGGGTCTTCATGGATCCTGGGCCTGCTCTGTCTTATACAGGTTTCATGAAGGTTATCATAGATGTGTGAGTTCATAAGAGCTACGGTCATGCCATGCCTGGATATGGCATTCCATAATACTTCATCCCTTCCTGATGAAGCTTTTATAGTTATCCTGCCCTTCTAGGATGTTTACAAAGAGGTACTTTTCTTTAATCTTATAAAAATATGAGATTAAAATATTAGTAATAAGAAGTATCCATCTCATATCTTATCAATCAGCACAGGTTCAAATATTTTATGCAGAACATTATAAATATAAACACAGAGAGAGAGAGAGAGAGAGAGAGAGAGAGAGAGAGAGAGAGAGAGAGAGAGAGAGAGAGAGAGGCAGATCAGGGCAACACTGGTAAATGTAAATATCTTTTTTTTTCTTTAGAATTATTTTACTGAGTGTCTGAGATTATAAATTTATTGGACAAGTTAACATGATTCACTATCACCTTCACTAATACAGAAATATATGTATTTTATTCACTTCCTTATATCCTGAGGACAAAAAAGTACCTTGGGGTTTTTTCTCTTATGTGGAGATTTTCAGTGCTTGGTTCAGTATTCATAAAATAAGCCGTTTACAGACAAGTTGAGGAAAATAACTCTAGCTTTCTGCAAATATATATATATGTGTGTGTATACATATATTGACATAAAACTATGTGTCAATATATATACTGAGATGTAAGAGCTGTTGGGAAATGGAGAAATGGAAGAAGCAGGCAGAGCCTCTGTTCTAGTCTGAAAAGTAGACAGTGTTTAGAAGGCTTGCCAATCACTTCTCGTGACTCACACCTCTCTACCCACTCTCCATCAGAAAACTTTTAGTTCTATGAGGGACTTCTTTTGTCAGCGAGGGTTATTCAAGCCATCACTTCCCTGTGCTCTTCAGTTAAATTCCTTCTTTGGTTGTGAGGACCCTGGGCAAGAAAAACTAGTCATGGTAGGCCAGATAATTTTCATCTTAAACTGACCTAGATTCTAGGTCATTGTATGCTACCACTAAAGTGCCAATCTTCTCTGATATCTTACACAACCCATTCTCTCCTGCTCTTGACATTCTGAAAGCAAGTTTTCAGCTAGTTGTTGTTCATGTTTTCTCCTGAAAACAACTGGAGCACAACAGTATTTAAGATGCTTCTTGCCTGGTCTCTGAATACATTCTCATCTCTTTCCCAGCACTCAGTTTATCTAGTAGGGCTTGGTGCTAGGCACCTGCAGAGAGACCAGGCAGCTGTGTCTTCTCATTACAGCATCTGCTTGCCTTTCTTACAATCAATCCATGTTCTTGGGGTGCTTGAAAGTCCTAACCAGAAAACTGAAATTACCTTCAGAACGGGCTCCTTCTACAAACCTATTTTCTGGAGGCCAAGGTTTGTTTCCGCCCCAATATTGTCAGTGTCTCAGCTGCCCTGCATTCTCACACTCTTCGCCAATCAGCTCTATTCTCCTGGCAGCTTTGCATTTTCTCTTCCTGTCCTTAGCTTTCCCTTAATTTTCGGTTTCTCTAATTAGTTGCCAGTTCTGATTCTCAGTTTTAATTCAGGTCTTTTACCTATGTCTATTAAGATCTATGGGACTAAGCATACACCTTTAATCCTCATACTTGGTAGACACAGAGAGGCAGATCTCTGTGAGTTTGAGGCTATATAGGGGAACAGCCAGAGGTAAACAGTGAAATGATGTCTCAAAAATGATGACTCACTTTTCTTCTTTCACCTCTAATCACTCCAGCTCCTCACTCCTACCCTAAGCATTCTCACCCATCCATACTCAAGCCTTGCACACCACATTGCATTATAGAGGAAGCAGTGCACATCAGTTATTGTCAATTGTAAGTTTCCATATTCCTTTTGATGGGATGTAATGCTGAAGTCACTAAGGAATAATGAAAAATTACTGCCATTTTTAGGTACTTCCCTGCTTTATAGCCCTCCCAAGGGTCTAAAATGACCAGTTGCACACTTGCTGTATACCATTGTTGGGCACCGCACATCTACAGCTTCCTGACCCTTGCTTTTTCCCAACCACACTAGCATTGGCCAGTTTTATCAATACAACACACAACACTTCCTCCTAGCAGGAAAGATGCCTATTACTATCTCTTTTCCCACCCTGCCCACAAATATCCACTCTAGGGTCCCAGTTAATTCCCTCTCATGAGGTTGGACTTGATCATTCAGGTGGCTAAGTTTCATCTGGAGAATCCTTTGTTTCCTTTGTTTATAAATACCACCTTCTTGGGGAGAAGCTTCTCGCCGATGCTAAAGCCAAATAGACAGTGAAATGAATTATGGAAGGAGGTTAGTATTCACATTCACTGGAGGGCTGTAAAAGCAGGATTGACTCTTACCTGCCCGGTGATTATATGGGATAATCCTGACAGCCAAGAAGACAGGCTGGTTGATCATCCATGACTAAAATTTATGAACCTTCTGGGGATTCATAATACTGTTATGGATCTCATAGATATAAAAAAAAATCCTTTGAAAAACACAGGCTCTCCACACCATGAATATGAGGAAGGATACATGGGAGAGGTTGGAGAAAGAAAAGGGAAGATGAAATGATGTAATTATATTATAATCTCAAGTGATGATAAAAAAAATTTCCCCTACTCTTGCAGGACATATGAGTAATGTTTTATTATAAATTTTCTGGGCTTGGAAACTGAGCAATGCAACATTTCTTACTTTGGGAAAAAGTTCTATATATCCCAGAAGGGCCTTGACTTTGAACTTTGAAGCCTCCTGACTTTCCCAGTGTTGTGAGATTACAAATTTGTGCCACTAAAGCTAGTTTATGCAGTGCTAAGAGAGATGCCAGTGCTTCAAAACATGCTCTCTACCAGCTGAGCTGCCTCCCCAGCCCATCATCAATCACATTCTTTAGCTCATGTTTCACAGGAGTTTGTGAATGATTTGTAAGATGCATGGACACTGGAAAAAATTAAGTGGGGCAGAAAATATACAGTGGCCTCAGTTCTACCGTACAAACAAGAAGCTACTGGGTTTGGTCTCAAATGATTCTATGCTTAGGATACTTTGGAATTCTGGTTTAGGTGTAATTAGGGCCAGGAGGCAAAAAGCTGTGAGGAAGTGGGAAGAAAGCAAATGACCGGACATTTTCTTTGTCAGAGCCATAGCAGAATAATGACCATTATTGTCCAGTGATTTCTCCACTTAATTGTCATGAGGTTCTGTTCCCGGAGACTTCCCTACTCCCTGCAGGCCTGCTGCCTGAGAATGTGTATGTCACAGCACTACTAAGATGCTGGGCCTCCTCTATCCTGTACAGCCTTCATGGCCAGTGTTCTGTCAATCACATCTGCACTGTCCAGAGTGAGCAACATGGTGATGCACATTCATAAGACTTTCAGAAGTGGGTCAGGAGATGGTTCAGCAACCATGACTACCTGAGATGCTTAGTTTATATCTGTCAAGTTTAATTTATTGGAAATTTATTTGCCCAGTAAAAACCAACCTCAGATAGACTCCGTGGAACCTATTGTAAAAGGGGAGAACTAACTCGGAATGTCTCTACAGGATTATTTTTTTAATTGTTTTATTGAGCTATATATTTTTCTCCACTCCCCTCCCTCCCTCTCCCCTTCCTTTCTAATCTTTTCATGACCCCCATGCTCCCAATTTACTCAAGAGATTTTGTCTTTTTCTACTTCCCATGTAGATTAGATCCATGTCTCTCTTAGAGTCCACTTTGTTGTCCAGGTTCTCTGTGATCGTGAATTGTAGGCTGGTTTTTCTTTACTTTATGTCTAAAAGTCACTTATGAGTAACTACATATTATATTTGTCTTTCTGGGTCTGGGTTACCTCATTGAATATGATGTTTTCTAGATCCATCCATTTGCCCACCAATGATGTCATTACTTTTTTCTGCTGTGTAGTTCTCCATTGTGTAAATGTACCATATTTTCCTTATCCATTCTTTGGTTGAGCATCATTTAGGTTGTTTCCAGGTTCTGCCTATGACAAATAATGCTGCTGTGAACATAGTTGCGCATATGTCCTTGTGATATGATTGAGCATCCTTTGGATATGTACCCAAAAGTGATATTGGGTCTTGAGGTAGGTTGTTTCCTGCTTTTCTAAGAAATCACCATACTAATATCCAAAGCAGCTATACCAGTTTGCACACCTACCAGCAATGGAGAAGTGTTCCCTTTACCCCACATTCTCTCCAGCACAAGCTATCATCATTGAAAGCTTTGCTGGGTATAGTAGTCTGGACTGGCATCCATGGTCTCTTAATGCCTGCATAATGCTTGACCAGTATTCTTTGGCTTTCATTGTTTCCATTGAGAAGTCAGGAGTAATTCTGATAAGTCTGCCTGTATGTGTGACTTGAACCTTTTCATTTGTAGCTCTTAATATTCTTTCTTTATTCTGTATGTTTAGTGTTTTGATTATTATGTGGCAAGTGGACTTTTATTCAATCCATCTACTTCGTGTTCTGTAAATTTTTTGTATCTTCATATGCATATCTTTCTTTAGGTTGGAAAGACTTTTTCTATGATTTTGTTGAATACCTCCCGGCCTGAAACCAAGGTGTTTTAAAACAGCATAGAGGTTAACAATATGGCTTGATAGAGCAAAACCGTGATTCCCACATTTAGGAGGCAGAGGCTAGAGGGTCTCTGCAAGTTCATGACCAGATTGGACTACATAGTAAGACTCAGATCAACCTGAGCTTTGTTAAAGCAGGAGGATGAGGAGGATTAAACAAAATCATCGAACTGGTAGAGATCAAGGGAAAGTTCACTGGCAGCATTTCCTTTCTGTCTCTGAAAGCTGAGGATCCCGGCATACAGTTCCTCCCTTGGCAATCCTTGTCCTGGTGTCACTTACTACAGTGCTATATTTGCATCTTCTTTTTGTGCTTTTTGAGTTGGACTTCTTTTTCCATCCTTTTTATTTTTAGGTTTGGCCTTTTCATGGTGTCTCACATTTCTTGGATATTTTGTGTTAAGCTTTTGTTAGATTTAATGTTTTCTTTGACCAATGAGTCTATTTCCTCTATTGTATCTTTAGCGCTTGAGATTCTCTCTTCCATCTATTGCATTCTGCTGTTTATGCTTGCATTTGTGGTTCCTGTTGGTTTTCTCATAATTTCTGTTTCTAGAATTCCCTTGGTTTGTGTCTTCTTTATTGTCTCTATTTTGGATTTTAAGTCTTGAATCGTTTCTTTTATCTGCTTGATTACTTTTTCTTGGTTTTCTTTAAGGAATTTATTGTTTTCTTTCATTTATTTTTGTTTGTCTTTTCCTCCATTTCTTTGAGGGAAATTTCTTTTCATTTCATCTTTAAGGGTCTCAAACGTTCTTCTAATGCTATTTTTTAGGTCATTATCTTTTGCTTCATCTATATTGGAGTGTTCAGGTTTTACTATTATAGAGCCACTAGTTTTGTTGGTGTCGTGTTGTTTTTTGTGGTGCTGAGTGTGTTCACCATCTTTTTTTTCTGATTAGTGTAGTTGGGTCTATGTCTCTCATGATCAATCCTCCAGGTGCCAGTGGATCCAAGGTTCAGATGGTCGCCTCTTGTGGTGTCTGGGTCACAATTCTTGTCACTCCAGAGGTCCCTCAGTGTTCCTGGAGGTCGCTTGGCACTCCTGGGATTAGTTCTGCAATCCCAGAAGTTGTTTGGGCCTCCTCTCACAGAGATCCCTGGCTCAGCCTGTTTTTGCTGAGGTCCCTGGTTTGGGCCCAGTTCCACAGAAGTCTCTGGCTTAGGCCTCCTCTCCTGGCGGTTTCTCCCATGTACCTGCTTCTGGAGAGGTCGCTTTCAAGAGCCTCCTGGCTCAGACCTGTTCCCTCAAAGACTGCTGACTTGGGCCTGCTCTGGCAGAAGTTGCTGGCTCAGGTCTTCTTCACTGGAGGTCATGGGCTTGGGCCTTCTCCCACAGGGGTCCGTGGCTTTGGCCTGCTCCCGTGGCAGTTGCTCCTTCTTACCTGCTCCTAGGGGGGTAGGTGACTTGCAAGGGCCTGCCCCAGGGGAGGTCACTGTCTCAGGCCTGCCCCCTGAGGTCTGTAGCTCAGGCCTGCTCCCTCAGTGGTTGCTCCCTTGTCCTCTCCAGGTGTATATGTATGCCTACAAATACATGTCAAAACAATCAGTAATGCAACTGATCGAAACTTCCATCTTTTTAGCCATTAATTTTTGTGTAATATTTACATATTTACATTATTGTGTAAATAAGTGTGTGTCTGTATATAGCTGTGAGCGCATGAATGCAGTGCCATGGAAATTCCTGGAGCTATAGTTACAGACAGTTGTGAACTGCTCAGTCTTGGGGCTGGGAATTTAACTTGGGTCCTTTGCAAGAACGGCAAATGCTTATAATTATTGAGCCATTTTCACAGCTCCGAAATAAAATTCTTAAGCTATTATTTAATCTGTTCAGCATTCTAAACTTTCAAACACCTTGCAGGTTTTCAATACATGAGAATTGATCTGTTTTAAATTGTTATTTTAAAAAGCTTTCATACACATATATATTATATGTTGAGCATACTCCTTTATCTCATCCCTTCCCAATCTCTTAGATCCCTCTGTCTTCTAGATAGCTTTGCTTTTCTACTTTGATGTCATATATGAATACAAGATTTTATAAACCTATACAAAATTTGAGAACTACAAATGATAGGAAACATGATGCTTATCTATCTTTGATAGGCTTAATTTGTTTTATTTGTTCATGTCCAGCTGAGACTATTTTTATTCAAAACATAACTTTGTTCTTTATGGCTGAGACAATTCCATTGTGCAATATATATGTGTGTGTGTGTGCATATATATCAGATGTAATGCATATATATTACATTTCTATGATCTGTTTATCCTTTCTTTAAATAAACAATCTCTCTTAGAATGATAAGTTATAACTTTTACACACATCCAGTCATTTAACATCTGTTTTTTAAATGAAAGTTTCTATCAGGCTAAGGGGATCTTAAGTATAGGAGAATAGATAACAGCAAGACTTTTCATTGACTCTCCTGCCAGGAGATCATCCTAAAGCCAGAGATGAGCTAATTTTCTTCCTTTGTAGTCAGCTGTTATTGTTGGTCCATTTCAGGGGCAAATACAGTGAATTCAGAGTGCTATTAACTATGCAAGGGAGGAGCACAGTGCAACAAGACTTTCTGTACCGGTGCAAGCCCCTGAGGTTGGGCTGACACATCAGAGCCAAGAGAAGGGGCAAGAAGATCCAACTTCTGTGTTTCTGTATTTTTTGTGCTCCATACCCCTCTTACAAAAATTCCTATTAAAATGTTTTTGCCCACATCTATCCCTCTGTCCACTTGTGTCTCTAGGTCTCCTAGTTTCATTAAAAAGACTTATTTCTTGAAAACCTATCCTTTTCAACCTTGACCCCAATGTTGACCTCAACCTTGACTCCAGCCTTGACTTCTTTTTTCCCTTTTGACCTCCAATTTCCAATGTCAGTCTTCTCTCAAGTCTTACATTATAGCATCCTCGATTATGCTTCTGTAAGTGCAACCATTCTGCCATGAAGGCATGTGACCTCACTCAGTATTGCAGACAGATTCTGAAGCTCCTGTGGTTTTGTGCGACCACATTTTTGTAATACTTTTTAGTAGCAGGAGTGTTAATGCTGTGTGTATGGGTAGAACAAGGAAACATGGGGCAGTCAGACATGGAAGCAGTTATTTATTGTGAACTGAGACAAAGTGTAAAGAAAATTTTCTGTGAAAGGAAGTAGGAGAAGATGAAGAAAGTCATGAAAGGCTCTGCGGATGTGTCTCAGAGGGTAGACTGCCTGCCTAGCAAAACAAAACTATGTTTCAGACTCAACACTGCATAAACCTGGTAGCAACACTTATAATCCTCGAACTCTGGAGTAGAAAGGAAGCAGGAGGATCAGAGAAGTTCAAGATCAAAGAAAGAAGAGGAAGGCAGGGCAGCCTACCACCCCTCTCCTCTGACCTTCTCATGTAGATTGTCATTTCATTCTTGTTTACCTCTCCCCACTGAAAGGTACGCATTCTAGTTCTTACTGTTGTTATTGACTTCTAATCTCCAGAAAGGCCCTATAGAGAGTTGCATGATGAGTGTGTATGTCCTGAAGGGTCAGTGGAGCACATATGCACGCAGAGTGTAGGAGACTGGCAGATGGACCTGACAAAAACAGGGCTTCCCTGAGGTGGAGTAGAAGATAGAATTCATTATTTAAACAAACAAACAACAAACTTTTTTTTTTTATCGGTTTTGCTTTGTTTTTGTTGGCATCACAGGTGTTTATCACCACACCCGATTTATACAGTTTTAGAAATTAGGTTCAGGGCTTTGGACATACAGAGCAATTGAGCTGCATCCCTACAAGATACTAGAATTTTGTTTGATTGGTTTTGTTTTTCTTTGTTTTTTCAAGACACAGTTTTTCTGTGTATTCTGTCTGTCTTGGAACTTGCTCTGTATACCAGGCTGACCTCGAACTCAGATATCCTCCTGCCTCTATCTCCTGAGGGCTGAGATAAAAGGTGAATGCCACCACCACGTGACAGTAAGATCGAAATACTTCTGGTCCAGAGGCCACATCTCCCACAAAGGCCTTTAGTCAAGTTTTCTTCTGACTTGTACTATAATCAGTAGGTTCATAATGTCACTGGGGAATTATTAAAATTGTCTTCTAACAGACTTCCCTACTTGCAGCTTCTATTTTCCTGTTTAGTCTCCACATAGTCAGGAAGTCCATCTTTTCCTTGACCTAAAGGACTGTTTTAAATGATGTAGCTTTTTTTTTTTTTTTTGGTTTTTCGAGACAGGGTTTCTCTGTGGCTTTGGAGCCTGCACTGGAACTAGCTCTTGTAGACCAGGCTGGTCTCGAACTCACAAAGATCCACCTGCCTCTGCCTCCCAAGTGCTGGGATTAAAGGCGTGCACCACCACCGCCCGGCATGATGTAGCCTTTCTATTAAAGAGCCATAATGGACTTCAAGTAAATACCTATTTGATCAATTCTGTCCTTAGGCCTTGCTTTCTCTCCCTTTGCTTTCCCCATTCTTCAGCTCTCTTCAGCCTGTAATCTACCTTCTCTATACATATTGAATGCTTCTATTCTAGTCCAACAGGGCGGTTTGCATTGACTGGGTAATACACAAGGGAGAGAGAGATTGTCTGTAGGTCTCTGTAATTCTTCTTCACTCTGGGTCTCCCTTGTCCCACAACTGGAAACCTTGGAGCATCTTTACTCATCCTCTTTTGCCAGTAGGATTTTAGATTCACCTCAGCTCTTCCAAGAAAATGGATTGGTGAGAGATAAGAAAAGTGTAGTGGTATGAATGAGAATTACCCCATAGGCCAATACATTTGAATACTTGGTCCTCAGTTGGTGGAATTGTTTGGGAAGAATGAAAAGATGTGGCCTTGTTAGAGGAGGTGTGTCACTGGCGTGGGTTTTGAGGTTTCAAAAGCTGGCACTGCCATTCCCAAGTAATTCATTTTTCTTTGCCTCCTGCTGGTGAATCAGTTGTGAGCTCTCAGATACTACACCAGCACCATGACTACCCCCTGCTGCCATACTCCCCACAGTGGTCATGGACTCACACTAGGGAATTGTAAGCCCCAATAAAATGTTTCTTCTATAAGTTGACTTGGCCATAGAGTCTCGTTAAGCACTAGAAAAGTAACTAAGACAGAAGTAACTAAGTAACAAAAGTAACTAAGTCACCATCTGGGCCTTTTCCTGTCAGTGGTTATGGGCAGCCCATGAAGTAGACAGGATTTCCATGGGCTTCTGGAATCTCTGAGGCTTTTTGTAGGAATGTGCCAGGTACCTTCCCACTCAACCTGAAGAGACAGAACAAACAGATCATATAAAAAATGATCTCTTAGGTATATATTTGCCTTAACTTTCTCTGTCATCATGACCATGACCACCACCACCAATACCATGTAGGGGTTAAAGACAAGGCCCTCATGCAAGCATATTATCACTGAGTTACATCCTCAGGCCTCCCCTTGTTACTTAATGGGAATTGGAAAGAATTCATCACAAGAATATGGAGGAAACCAAAGTGATATTTTTGTTTGTTTTTTGGTTTTTTGAGACAGGGTTTTTCTATACTTTTGGAGCCTGTCCTGGAACTAGCTCTTGTAGACCAGGCTAGCCTCGGACTCACAAAGATCCACCTGCCTCTGCTGGGATTAAAGGCCTGAGCCACCACCTCCCAGCCTGAAACCAAGGTGTTTTAAAAAAGCATAGAGGTTAACAATCTGGCTTGATAGAGCAAAACCGTGATTCCCACATTTAGGAGGCAGAGGCTAGAGGGTCTCTGCAAGTTCATGACCAGATTGGACTACATAGTAAGACTCAGATCAACCTGAGCTTTGTTAAAGCAGGAGGATGAGGAGGATTAAACAAAATCATCGAACTGGTAGAGATCAAGGGAAAGTTCACTGGCAGCATTTCCTTTCTGTCTCTGAAAGCTGAGGATCCCGGCACACAGTTCCTCCCTTGGTAATCCTTGTCCTGGTGTCACTTACTACAGTGCTATATATGCATCTTTACCTCAATTCAAAGACTTGCAGTTGATTCTAAAAGAGGAAGAGTGAAAACTAGCATGTGTAGCTGGGCAGTGGTGGTGCATGCCTGTAATCCCAGCACTTCGGAGGCAGAGGCAGGCAGATCTCTGTGAATTCAAGACCAGTCTGGTCTACAAAGCAAGTTCCCGAACAGGAAAGAGTGTTACACAGAGAAATCCTGTCTTGAAAAACCAAAGAAAAAGACAAAACAAACAAACAAACAAAAACCCCACCATGTGCTTGACTTCACTTGTGAACAACAGTCCCGGCTGCGGAGACAAACAGCAGGATGTTATCAACGCCACAACATAGAAAATACTTTCTAAGCAATACATCTCCCTATTCTACTCTCCAAGTTGTTGAAAATCAAGCTACATTTTTAAATATTATTGCTACACATACACACACCACTTTTGAGAGAAGGTCTTCTGTGTGCGAGGCTGATCTCAAAACCCTAGATAGCTAAAGATGACTTTGAACTTCAGATACTCTCACCTCCATCTTCTATGTGCTCAGATTACAAGCATAACCACTTTCAGGTTTAATTTTTAATGATACAAGAAATCTGACTTAAGGCATTTTTACATGGCCTGCAAAAAGAATGTCTAGTGTGTGAAATGGCATTCTTAGTAATAAAATACACGAACATTGTATATTGACTTTTTACACGAATATCGCATGTGAACATATGACTCTACACACATTTCAGTGGAGCAGTGTTTAGAGAATGTGCTAGAGTTGTGGTAAACCCTGAACTTTATATTTAAACCCTGTTATGCAACATCTCAGGATAAGTCAGTAACAGAACTCATAACATCTTTCCATTTCAGCTCTTGCTCTGTGAAGAAATAAACACCTTTGACTGACTAACACTCTAGGCATCATGGGAAAGGTAGCAATCTACTGCATGTACACACACAGCTTTCCTGCTGGACAGAGAACCTTACCTGCTGCAGAGGTTCAGTAGGTTTTGTTCTGTAAATATAAACTACTTCTGTATACCACAATAGTTAAAAGTATTGATAAACACAGTGGGGAGAAGAGGTCAGTGGTAAAGGCTCACTCCTGTCTCCTAAATGCTACACATTTTTATTTTTATAATCTCTTCCACCACACTCACCTAAATGACTGATCAAAACTCTAAATCCTTGGCTCTCAATCTTCCTAATGCTGCAACCCTTTAATGTAAATGTTTTTGGAGATAGATGTCTTCCAAAGGGGACACAACTCACAAGTTGAGAACTGTTGCCCTAAAGGAAAGAGAAACTACCACTTATCATGAAACTCTCAGTTATTTTTAGGAAGGGTCTTCCCATATGCATAGACCATAAATAAACACACAATTAATTAGAAAATACACACTATCTGTATTTTTAGATTTACAGATCACATAGATAAAAAAGTCCACTAAAAAAGTGTACCGAGAACACATGTAGTAATTTGAATGTAATTGGACCCCATAATCTCATAGGGAGTGGCACTATTAGGAGGTATGGGTTTGTTGAAGTGGGTATGGCCTTGCTGGAGGAAGTATGTTGCTGTGTGGGTGGGCTTTGAGGTTTCCTATGCTCAGAATTCTGTCCAGTATCTCAGCCAACTTCCTGTTGCCCGCATTTGAAGTAGGACTCTCAACTATTCCTCCAGCAACATGTCATAAAAACAAGGTTTATGAAAAATAGGATTTTAAAACAATGCTTGTTTAATAAGGCACTAAAAATACACTTCCACATGTTCATATACAAGAACATACCTTATGTGGGCAACCCAACTTTGTAATAGAAGAGTGGTATTGGTTTTAAAGACATGACAGGAACATGGAGAGCATCTGAGCCTCTGTACTGTGTGGCAGGGCTGGAGTTACTAAAAAGAGCCCAGGAAAGGGACTTGAGTTTTGGAGATGCTGGTACCAGGCAATTGCCACCAGGAAAAAAAAAATGCTGAAATAAAATGGAACTGACTGGAGCCTAGAAGAAAATTTAAGTTCACAAAGTGTTCCATAGTTTGATGCTTTGTAGTATGATAAGTTGGTAAATTGTTTTATTCTGCGAATAAAAAGCACTCTGTCTTTGCCAACTTTGTTATGCTTTAGCTCTTTGTATGAGCTAACTCATACAGGAAACTGTGATATTCTGTAATGGTGCACCATAAAAAGAATAGGAGAATAAAATTGCTAGTCTCCCCCTGGACTGTATTCACTATTTAAGTTTTATTTTAATACTAAAAGAGCTTCAGTTCAGAAATTGTTTTTTTAATTCTCAAACTTAACAGAGAGAAAACTGCAATTCCTAATCTTAAATTTATTGTAAACTGTTCAAGGTAATTAAGACGTGCAAGTTATAGCTGAGCGGTGGTGGTGCATGCCTTTAATCCCAGGACTCAGAAGGTAGTGGCAGGCAGATCACAGAGTTCAAGGCCAGCCTGGTCTTCAGAGCAAGTTCTAGGATAGACTCTAAAGCTACAGAGAAACTCTGTCTCGAAAAACAAACAAAAAAGTCATCCAAGTTAATGATCAGTCACCTCATAAAGGATCGAATTCTTAAATGTATTATAACTATGACTATAGCTATACTACGCTCAAATGTAACTAATTTAAAGTCACTAGCTTTATTTAGCCTGCTCTAAGTGTTTTCAATTAGTAACTTAAGCTCGTAACTAAAAGTTTTTTAAAATCAGGTATACTTAATAGTTTGTGGTCCTCAATAGTACTGCTCGGGAGATCTGCTGAATATGACATTTCAAATGTTTAATTGAAAAACTTCCCATGATAGACAGAAATGCCAGCTCCTAGAGACAACCCTAAGGTTTTCAAATAAGACAAATGGGGCACAGACCTGGTTTGTAGTGAGGCTAACCACTGAACAAATTACCCCATGCTTTACCTGTCACCAGGACATGGCCCAAACTGTGAATAAGCAGGACATTGGAGAGATGTTTGCCCCACTTTGTCTAGACTAGGTAGACACGTTCCTTCACAAAAGGAAATTATCTCAAATCTCCTGGGTCTGGTAGCTGTAGACTGATGCTGCCTTGGGACCTCTGCCCCAGTGAAGTCATGGAGACAATGAGAGCCTAAGGCAACCACCCAGGTAAGTCTCTGTCACTCTCATCAATACATAGGCCATTTGGATTATACTTCTTGCTCTAATTTACCCACAGATCTCTGTGGTACTGCCAGCTGGGCTAACTGTAACTTTGGAAGCGCTAGGCAACCAGCTTCTTCCCCAAGGCTGCAGCTGCTTGGTCAGTTTACGTCATATGTAAAATCAGGCCTTGATTTTCCTAGAGCTACTAGGTTTTCTGTTGAGAAAGGCAGACAGGTTTGCCTTGGTAACAGACTTCATATTAAAAGATAGATTTCAGATGTAACTTTTAATGAACTTGCTTTGTAATGACAACTCTCAGTAATCAACTACTGTGCCTCATGGTAAATGATTATAAAAAATACTTTATTTTTCATAACTTTTGAGGGTCTAAGAAAGTGTTCTGAGGTTGTGAGGTCTGAGATGTGAAAGCTTAAGTGATTTCTGAGAGCCTAAGAAAGTGTTTTAAGTTGTGTAAGTGAAAGTTGTAAAAGTATAAGAAAGTGATTTAAGGTAATGAAAATGGTCCAGATTTCAAGCACTCAGAGTTTGATCAGTGGAGTTCTGATAAACTGGTAAAGTACTAACTAGTATTATCAGTCACAAGCTCAAGATTTCAAATTTCTGTTGGTTATCTTCTAAGCATATACAAAATGTGCTTCATCAGGTTGAAAACATCTCTGTCCAGTCTTTATATAGCCAGCCATCTGGACAGAGAAAAGAATGTCCATGCTTTCTAACCAAATCCACAGCTTTGCTATGACTTGAAGGAGTAAGTCTACTCTACCTGGTTTATAGATACTTGTTAGCTTCTTTTTCTACAATGTGGGTTTCAGTACACATTACAAACACTATTAATGCTAATATAGCTAAATGTTTATATATTTTTATAAATTAAAAAACTCATATAATCTTCAAGGAATTGAGAAAGTAATAAGACTTGGAGCCACATCAACCCAGGTCAAATGGACTCCAAGTAAGTACAGCCTAACTTTCCCCATCTGCCTATTCCTGAAGGTGTGATATCTCTCCTGGTCTTGGGACTCCTCACCTTCAACTACCAGGACTAGGGGTCTGAAAGTTCCAAATATAAGATTTTGCTGTAAGTTCCTAAACTTTAGCTTCTGCCCTAGGTATATCTATTTCAGCAGATCTCCACTCAGGTGACAGATACCATCTGGGAATTAGCTGAGGACTACAAATTTTTCCAAATGGTTGAGTCCTGGCCTTGCTGAAAGCTGATGTGAACCAGTCTAACTTATGAGATTGTTCCCTGTTTTTTCAGCTGGGTCAGCTAAACAGATGCTTCTGACTAATGCCCCATTGCCTGAATCTACTCTAGGCCTCTGATTAGCATTCAGCCTTCCTGGGCCCTGACAATGATGTCCTAATTTCAGCAGGGAGTAGTTACAGAAGAGGGTAATATCTTCTATAAAAGGCTGAAATGCTGGGTCTGGTATAGGGAACAAAATGGCTACCTATCATGCCTATTGGCATACAAGAGAAGGTGCCTATTAAAACCAAATAGACAAAGATCTATCAACATCAGCTGAAGTAATCCTACAATATGATAGGGCACTTGGTCTGCTGCTCTATGT
Source organism: Dicrostonyx torquatus (assembly GCA_028555095.1). Classification (NCBI taxonomy): domain Eukaryota; kingdom Metazoa; phylum Chordata; class Mammalia; order Rodentia; family Cricetidae; genus Dicrostonyx; species Dicrostonyx torquatus. The sequence continues at coordinate 1,471,094 of JAQHUG010000314.1, forward strand.
AGAACATGAGGTTATTGTATTATGTTAGTAGATAATTGTTGCTATACAAAACCACTCAGCAACCATTAGAAATAATTTGACTATATATACTCAAAAAAAACATTGCAGAACAAAGAGGATGCTAGATAAAATTAAATAACTAGTTTCTATTTTCATAGTAACTCTGATGTCAGCCATCAAAGGGCCTTTGGCCTTTCTGTTTCTGCTTATTACTATTGACCTCTGCATCATTAATGTCTTAACTATATACGTTAATTCCAATCTAGTGTCATTAAGCTGATGGTTTTCAATCCCAACCACCATTAACAGGTACCCATCACAGAGTCAGGATACAAATTAAGAAGGGAATGTAATGGCTAAAGAAATGTTTTAAGTTAAACTAAAGTTATAAAACAGTCAGGCATGGTGGTACACACCTTTAGTCACAACACTAGGGAGACAGAGGTAGGCAGATTTCTGTGAGTTTCAGGGCAGTCAGGGTTGTTACACAGAGAAACATTGTCTAGGAATACACACACACACACACACACACACACACACACANGAGAAAGAGAGAGAGAGAGAGAGAGAGAGAGAGAGAGAGAGAGAACTATAAAACAAAAGTTGAACAGGAAAGAAATGAAGAAATGACTCCCTTAAGTTTCAGGGCAGTCAGGGTTGTTACACAGAGAAACATTGTCTAGGAATACACACACACACACACACACACACACACACACACACAGAGAGAGAGAGAGAGAGAGAGAGAGAGAGAGAGAGAGAGAGATCTATAAAACAGAAATGCCTCTAACTTTTAAGTACCACTTGCCTAAGGACAGATAACTTCACAGAATGCTGGGAACTTTTCATGTAAGATAACAAGCCATGTATTTTTACTTCTATAAACAAGGTTGGTTGCCCTAACTGCACAGGATGTGTTTGATCACATGTAGGTGGGAGGTACATAGGAAGGAAGCATGTCAGGATGTATGCTTTTCCACATTAGATGAAGGTGGAAAGTACGTAGCCATATGGGTTTTGCCTATAAGCATTGGACTAACGTAATTTGCTGCCATTGTCTGGAAATTTTGGGTATGGACCTGGCCAGCGTTCATTGCACTTGCCAGTATTTAATAAAACTTACTTCAAATTTGACTCAAAAACTGTGGTAGTGGTCTTATTCTTGCCTGGTGGAATCAACACAAAAAGCACAAAACCATACAGACTCAAAAATACACACATTCGCACCCACAGAAATTCCATAAAAACACAAGCTGGAAAGCATAATATAGACAAGAAGAAAGAAGAAGGCGGAGTCAGGAAGATGCCATATAGCCACCAGAGGGGAAAGACATGTGAGCTGCCAGTTGGAACCTTGCCGGTAGGCCATGAGCCTCATGGTAAAATATAAAATAATGGAAATGGGTTAATTCTCAATGTAAGAGCTAGCTAGCAATATGCTTAAGCTATTAGCCAAACAGTATTGAAATAATATAATAGTTTCTGTGCGTTTATTTCAGGAGTCTGGGCAGCCAGGAAACAAACAAGCGGCCTCCTACTATAACCAAACATAGTATTTTGAAATGAAAAACCTCCAAGAATACCATTGCTTTCAATTTGCTATTCATTATTTTGGGAGGGGGGAGCAGGGTTTCTTAACAGCCTGGAACTCATCTAGTAGGCTAGGGAAACCTCAGTGATCCACCTGTTTCCACCTCCCCACACTGATATTACAAGAGCAAGCTATCAAGTCTGGATTCCTTCCAGGGAAACCTTTTACTAACAAAGTTCTCTCTCCAAGCCCAATGTCTATATTTTGATGTGAATAATTTACACACACACACACCCAGAGAGAAAGAGAGAGAGAGGAAAGAAGCATATATAAAGGAATCATAGGAGTGGGAGGGGCATACAGAGTGGGGTTAAAAGATATGGAGGAGGAAACTGTTATACTCTTTGTACAAAATATACATGTAAAACATTCAAAAACATAATTTTTTTATTTCTTATTTAAATTGCCTATTGCTCAATTAATTAAACTGTTGAATTAATTTTTTTGTGTTTTAATTATTTTTGTTTGCTGTTTTTTGTGTTTTGAGACAGGGTTTCTCTGTAGCTTTGGAGCCTGCCTTGGAACTAGCTCTTGTAGACCAGGCTGGCCTCAAACTCAGAGAGATTCTCCTGCCTCTGCCTCCCGAGTGCTGGGATTAAAGGTGTGTGCCATCACCGCCCAGCCTTTTGTGTTTTAATTTTAAGAGAGGTTCTCACTGTGTAACCCTAGTTGGACTGACCCACTCTGTGTCCTGAAACTTGAAAGCTTCAAGTCCTAAGTGCTAGCATTACAGGCATGTATTACTATGCCCAGCAAACACATTGGGTCTTTTAAAATTGCATTTTGTTGTTTCTCAAGCCTGGTTGAGGAAGTACCCTGTGAGGAATGGCAAGGAGGCAGCTCAGATTACAATCAGCACCCAGTCTCTTGCAATTTCTGATGCCTATGGTTTTTTGTCAGATATTCTCCCAGGTGCTACAAAAATACACACACAGCTGACAGGCCCAAGTCTCTATCTCTATGGGAAACATGATAATATAAAATATTTATGGAAATGAAGCTCTTCCTGTGAGAATGAAACAAAAGAGACTGACTCACAGGGATGTAGTCAGCCAAAGGAAAATAATTTAGCATAGAGCTAGCGCACACCTTCTGTTTTCAGAGGATCTGAACAATGGGACACTAGAGGAGGCTCAGGAAGCAGATGGACTGTTTTCATTTTTTTTTAAAAAAGAGAGGAGAAAATACTTATAACTTGTTTTGTTTCTCAATATTTACTCTTCTTTGTCTTGAAATGCATAGATCTAGGTCAGTTTTATTTTTAAAGTAAATCATAAGGAACCTTGGATACATGGACGCTTAAAGGACAAAAGAGCACATAAAACATCAAAACCTAAAATTATTATCTTAAGCCAGTGGTTCTTAACCTTCCTACTGTTGTGACCCTTTCATACAGTTCTTCATGTTGTGGTGACCCCTAACCACCTAAAGTTACCTGGTTTATACTTCATAACTAATTTTGTTACTGTTATGAGTCATAATGTAAATATCTCTGTTTTCTCATGGTCTCAGGTTACCCCTGTGAAAGGGTTGTTCAACTTCCTAAGTGGTCAGGACCTATAGGTTGAGAACTGCTGTCTTAAGCAGGAGAAAAGTCTGCTTATGAATTTATCAAGACCTGTAAGAGCCAGGCAGGTTGCCACTTGCCTGCTTTAGAGAGTGCCCTTTCTGAGTGCCTCAGTTGGCTTAAACCTCTTCCAGGTAACAGGTTTGGTCCCAGTCTTCTTTGCAGCTCAGCTTATCTGAATCTTCTTGGCAGCTCTGCTCTTTTTGAGAGTCTACTTTGCTTGCAGCTTGGCTCTGCTTACTCTGGAAAAGGAGAGGCCTAGTAAATCTGGTCATTTTCAGGGACTTCCTGAAGCTATTTGAGTTGTTTACCTTCCTGCTTAAGGAGTTTCCCTGACACCCAGTCTTCCAGTCTAGAAATGTCCTCACAGATATACCCAGAGGTGTGTGTCTCCGAGGTAACTCTAGATCATGTCAGGTTGACAATATATAGTAACCATCACACCTGGAACTGGAGAACGGAGGAAAACCTGAAGATTCAGGCTAAGCATGTCTCTCTAGAAATTGGGTATTTCAAGAGGCATGTTGAGGGAGGTGGCAATTTGGAAGGAGATGTGAAGGAATAGAGATGAAGCTGGCATAAAGAGAGTCAGATGTGAACAGGGCAGCAGAACTGGCAGAGACTCCCTAGTGGGCTCATAAATCACAGAAAGAATTTTGGTGTTCATCACAAGAGCAATGGAATGTAATAAAGGATTTGAAGAAGAGGATCAGACACAGTCCCATACTCATTTTAGTAAGATCATTGAGGTAGGCCAATTCCATGGGAATAGAGTGGAAATACAAACAATCAGGAGACTACTACCAAGGTTCCTGTTTATTTATTTGCTCAGTTAGTTTTTTGATGGGGCCTTTTGTATCCCAGATTTGCCTTGCTTGAACTTTCTCTGTAGCCAAGGATCCTGATCTGCTTGTACTTCCTGCATGTGTACATGAAGGGATTACAGGTGTACATCATCATGCATGGCCACTTCCATGACAAGCGGCACCAGCTGTGTGAGAGGTTCTTTTTGTTAATCTCTGGGAACTAGAGATGCACTTTGACCTTTCAACATTGACTTGAATTTTGCCGTCTCAGCGTTGCTATTCCATCTCTCCTACAGGCAGGAACTTGTTTAGATTCCAAATATAACCCATAAGAAGCATTTGCACTTAATTTCCTTTGCCTGTTATAATGCAAGATTGAAGACATGAGGGAGTGGGTCTTATAGAGGGCATCCAGATAACTAGATAATAAAAAATTGAAAGGTTATATAAAAAGATCATTGAACATAATAAATATTTATGAGACCCATGAGAAAAAGGGAAAATATGAGGAACCATAAGTGAAGACTTCTCCGAAGTACTTCCTATGGGGCGGGGAAAGTAAGAGTCTATACATTAGCAATCAAATCAATCCTTTTGTTTGTTTTATTTTTTCTATTTGCCTCTAGATGCTCTGGAATTCTGTAGACCATATTGAGTCTTGAACTCAGAGATCTGCCTGTCTCTGACTTCCAAGTGCTGGGATTAAAGGCATGTGTCACCACCTGCAGCAATGGACTCTCTCAACCTGTTTCTCTGCCTCTGTCATTTCTCATATTTAAGCAGTAGTTCAAGAATTGGAAGTGTAGTTCAATGGCAGAGCACTTGTTTAGCATATGCGAAACCCAGGGTTCAAATCTCAGCACCACAAAAATAAATAACTGGCCAAAGAACAGCACAATGTAAGACTGTTGTGGGGTTGTCCTTAGTATCCCTGCTCTGTTACTGTTGCTGCCAATATGTGAGGGACTGGCCTTAGTTGGGGTTTTTTAAGGTTACCAGCCAATAGAAGGGGACATGGAAGTGTTCCCTTTAAGAGCAAAGCCAAAATAGAAAACGGTTCTGCTTAACATATTATTTAATTGGAATGTACTGTTACTGGAGGCATGAAAAACAAAGAAACCAGACAGATGGCATTCTCACCCACTGTGGGGGTGTGAAATAAAATGATCCCCAAAGAGAAAGGCACTATTAGGAAGTGTGGCCTTATTGGAGAAAATGTGTCATTGTAGGGGCAGCTTTGCGATTTCATTTGCTCAAGCTTCCCTCAAGTAGGTGGATTGAAAAAAATGTCCACTTGCTACATAATAATCAAAACACTAAACATACAGAATGAAGAAAGAATATTAAGAACTGCAAAGAAAAAAGGCCAAGTAAAATATAAAGGCAGACCTATCAGAATTACTCCTAACAATGAAAGCCAGAGAGTTCTGGTCAAGCGTTATGCAGATATTAAGAGTTCACAGATGCCATCCCAGACTACTATACCCAGCAAAACTTTCAATCACCATAGAAGGACACAATAACTTTCAGTCACCATAGAAGGACATAACAGAACCAGATTTAACCAATACCTAACGACAAAATCTGCACTGAACAAAGTACTAGAAGGAAAACTCCAACCCAAGCCCAATGAAGTTAGCTACATCCATAAATTAAATAGACCTATAATTGCTAAAAAATAGAAATAGTCATCAACAGTCTCCCAACCAAAATATCTCAGGACCAGATGGTTTCAGTACAAAATTTTATACAAGATTTTTATATAAGAACTAATACCAATACTCCTCAAATTGTTCCACACAGTAGAAGCAGAAGGAACATTGCCAAAATCTTTTTATGAAGCTACAATTATCCTGATCCCCAAACTACACAAAGACATTACTAAGAAACAGAATCACAGACCAATCTCACTCATGAACATTGATGCAAAAACACTCAATAAAATACTGGCAAATCCAAGACCACATCAGTAAAAATCATACTCAATGATCATATAGGCTTCATCTCAGAGATGTAGGGATTGTTCAACATATGAAAATCTGTCAGTGTAACCCATCATATAAACCATATAAACAAACTGAAAAAAGAAACCACATGACTTTTCATTAGATGGCGAAAAAGCCTTCAACAAAATCCCTTCATGATAAAGATCTTGGAGAGAGCAGGAATACAAGGAACTACCTAAACATGATAAAGCAAGTCAACCTACCTAAACATGACAGCAAGTCAACAGCCAACATCAAACTAAATGGAATGAAATTCAAAGTGATCCCACTGAAATCAGGAACAAGACAAAGTTGTCCACTCTCTCCATAGCTATTCAATATAGTACTTGAGGTTTTAGCTAGAGCAATAAGAGTTGTCTTATTGGAGGGCAAGGGGATACAAATCAGAAAAGAAAAAGTCAAACTCTCACTATTTGCTGACGATATGGATAGTTTACAGAAGTGAACTAAATAATTCTCCCCAGGAACTTCTACAACTCATAAACACTTTCATTAATGTAGCTGGATACAAGATTAACTCAAAAAATCAATAGCCCTCCTTTACAATATGATTAACAAGCTGAGAAAGAAATCAGAGAAACATTACCCTTCACAATAGCCACAAATAACATAAAATATCTTGGAGTAACTCTAATTAAACAAGTGGAAGATCTGTATGATTAGAACTTTAAATCTTTGCCAAACAAAACTGAAGAAGACACCAGAAATTGGAAAGATCTCTCATACTCCTGGGTAGGTAGAATTAATATAGTAAAAATGGCAATCTACCAAAAGTAATCTATAGATTCAATGCAATGCCCATAAAAATCCCAGCAAAATTCTTCACAGACATGGAAAGAACAATTCTCAACTTCATATGGAAAAAATCAAAAGACACAAGGATGGTCAAAACAATCCTGTACAATAAATGATCTTCTGGAGGCATTACAATCCCTGACTTAAAACTCTACTACAGAGCTACAGTACTGAAAACAGCCTGGTTTTGGCATAATAACAGAGAGGAAAACCAATGGAAATGAATCAAAGACCTGGATATCAATCCACACACCTACAAACACCTAATTTTTGACAGAAAAGCAAAAAATATGAAATGGAAAAAAGAAATCATATTCAACAAATGATTCTGGATATCAACATCTAGAAGAGTGAAAATAGATTAATATCTTTTTTTAAAAAATTTATTTATTTATTTTTGTTAAAAGCAAAATTTACATTTACTCCCCTTGTTCCCGGCCCTCCCGCTCCCCCACTACCCCACCGCCCTCCCCCTGCTTCCTTAAGATGGTGCAGGTTACCCTGTCCTATGG